>VTPC01008602.1:0-29159 GCA_011009095.1 Ignelater luminosus
ATAGGGCAGCCACTTTGCGATTTGGTTATGGAAAATTTCATGAAAACGATATTGTCCTGTAAGCGTGGTCGTGGTGGTCATTTGCCTGATGTTATTTTCCACTATTAACGGCATACCTTCCTCTTTATAATGAAATAAACATCCGATCATTTATATTAAAAAATGGCACTTTTCTTTGAATATCAAAATAACACCTCTTATTGGAAAACCCTTTACTTCTCGATAATTTGTCCAAACTTCACATATAAAGAAGACGGAAGACGCGTGTTTCTTCGTAGATAACTCTTGTTGATCTCTCTCGAGTTCTTTTGCGAAATGCCTAATTTCCAATCCCCCGAAAGGGTAGGTCTAACAAATTATTGGATAGTCGGCATACATAACGACACGACAACCAATAAAATAATACGAGAAGAGAGTGATTCGACTAGAAATTCGAACGTTGCACTCTGCAATTATAGAAGAAACAGATTTTGTCCGGGCCAGACATAGTGAGGGTTTTATGGTTTAAAGAAGCATAAAACTAAAATATAAGAGTGCAAAATTCTTGGAAATGCGAAAACTAAATCTGAAAAACACAAATTTAGACGTAGTTGTTTCTATGCAATGCCCTAATGTATCTCTAGTTTAGCATTGAGAAAATATTTTTATAAGAGAATGCTAAAAGAAATTAATGTTCTCAAGCCATTAATTTAATAATGTCAAGGGGCCTTAAACCAAGGGGCTCTTATGCTACAAAAAGAAAATAAAATTAATTTCTAAAAAGAACAACGTATTTACAATAGAAAAAGGTTGAAAAGTGAAATCAAGGACTATTAGCTTACGAATTTATTACTAATTTAAAGAAAAATGATAAATTGAGAAGTAAAATTAAATCTGGAAGTGAGAATAGATCACAAATAAACTGAAAGGTGTAACTCCAGGCTGTGGCCATCAAAATTCAAATGGTTTCAACAGGGCATAAGGCAGCTTAATCACAGAACTGTGTGTTTGTCCACCGTGTTGCTAATTTGAGTTTTGTACGATAAACAAATAAGGGCACATAAATATTTTTTTTTTCATAATTTAATCTTGAAGAAATTTGATAAAAGTCGGGTTTTTTTCTAAACGAGTTTAAACAAGAATAATCTAAACTTAAATCTTGCAGACTCTTGATTTTAAGAGAAGACATAAACTTACTGTTAGTAGGAATCAATATAATTAATGTCTTGGTTTTTAAAAAAACTTAATATTTGATGCTGGATTTGAAAAGATTTTTGATGAGATAAAGTCATCTTTACATTTTGGGCCTTATTACTATACAGATCATTTTAATTGTTTATTTGGATATATTCACACATTAAAATGAAGATTAAAGGCATTACTAAATAATTACAGAATAATTCTCCGTGTAATTATTTGCTGCTCCAATATATTTTAATAATTTGTGATATCCATATACTCACACACACACTAATTGGTACGGTTCAAATATTCCACGCTTTTATATAACCCACTAATTCAACAGCAGCTGGCTCACAGGGGCCGGAAGGATCAAAACGTTTCACTATCCGGTCTCAAATCAGAATGTTTAAACGGTAAACTAGACTGAAATTTGCTTTGTAGAGATATTCAAGAAAAAGGGTGAGCAGGCTGGTTATAAATAATTCTCCTTTCTGAATTAGTAATTTTAGAATTCCCATTATGATCTAACAAATTGTTTTGTCAAGAAAGAACAAAATAGTTCATTGATAAAAAACATCGTCGACTTAAAACAGAGTTTTAATTTTCTTTTATAGCAAACTTTTCTAAGTAAATTTCTTTTCTTTTCTAGTTTAGTTTCCAAGCAATGGACAATTTAGTAAAAAATACTTGTTGGAATTTTTACTTTTACTGTTTTGTCTATTAAGTATACGAATGTAGTTAGTTTTATTACACCCCGTCGAAATATTTTCTTTGTTTTGTTTGTTCTTGTGCAACAAACTTTTCCGGCTAGAAAATCTTTATTTTTTCATGAAGCTTGACTTCATAAACCATCTGATCTTTTTAACAAATAGAATACAATAGTTTTCTTTATGCTTCTGTTCCTTATCCACTTTGATCCCACCGTTTCCTTATTAGCTTAACAAGCAAACCATTTTAATTCTTCTTAAAGTGTTTACGATCTGCTGTGCTCTCTAATCGAATGAATTTCTGGAAGATTCCTATAAAGTTCAAAGTCCAATTTGATCAGTTTTTGGATTTCCTTTCATTCTTATTACAACATTTGCACGTTATTGCTTACTCTCGTGTCAATTAGTTACATCTATTCTAAACAAGTTGTTAGCTGTTATGTTTAAAGAGTCGTCCCCTACTGTGCTTGCAGCCCCATGTCCATAGTTCATTTACTTTTTTCACAAATTTATTCTAATACTACGTTTTCGATTTTGTCTCCTTGGTACGAGTATCAGTGTGCAAATGTAATTGATTATCTTGTAAGGAAGACATTGGTATTTGTTAATGTTTTGCCTAACAACACATAGAAATGGAATCCAGATTTAAAAGATATGAAAAAAGCAAAAGCTTCTCAACATCGTAATTCCGTGTAAAATGTATGCGGAATTGTTAAATAAAACACAAACAATATAATTTATTCATCAAAGTTTACTTTGTCGTCTTCACAGTAGGCCCCCTCAAGTTCAATACAATTATGGCAGCGTTTGACACAATCGTTCATACATTTTTCGTAGGCTGATTGAGGTATGTCTTTCAGTTGCTTCAGCAAATTTTCTTTTATGGCCTCAATCGACTCAAAACGCCTTCCTTGAAGTGGTAATTTAAACCTCGGGAACAGGAAATAGTCAGACGGGGCCATATCAGGCGAGTACGGTGCTTGATCGACGATATTCGTTGAGTCAAAAATTCCTGTGCCAAGATCGACTTGTGTGATGGTGCATAGTCGTGGTGCAAAATCCATGAATTGTTCTTCCACAAATCTTCCCGTTTTTGGCAGATATTCCCTTGTCTTTCTAGAAGGAACTCGGAGTGCACCACACCACGGTAATCAAAGAAAACTGTCAGCATGATCTTGATTTCTGAGCGACTTTGACGCGGTATTTTATGTTTCGGCTCGTTTTAGAAGCGCCATTTCAAAGACTGTTGATTTGTTTGGAGGTCGTACTCGTCAACCCATGTCTCGTCGCCGCCAATTATGATGCTTTTCACGAAGTTGGGATTCGCAAATTCGGCAAATCATGTCTTTAGCGACCTTTTGCACAAAATTGAGCTCTTTCGAAACCAGTTGTGCAGCGACGAGTTTTATGCCCAAAATATCGGTCATGAACGGACTTAAAAGATAAATTCGTCTCTTGAGCTAAGCTTTCTAAGACTCATATGGCAATTTTCGGGCACCAGCTTCTTGATTTTGTCGATGTTTTTGTCGTTCGTAGTCGTTGAAGGTCGACCACTACGAGGTAAATCAAATACTACTGAATGCTATATACCACTCATATGCCTTCATCATAAGTCTTCTGCAGCGTTTTTAGCTACACGGCACACGACAAAAGGCAAACTCTTTGTTCAACTAATTTTTCCGTTGTTAAAATCACAGAGCACTCAAAAGTATAAGTAACAAAAGCAGCTGATGTCAAACACTGAGTGACGGAATGACAGAATTTCACGTGGTAACTCAGTAGAGTACAGTACAATACAGAACAAAAACTGATAATTTTCGGATACTTTTTATACGGAATCACTTGATCTATTTTAGGATAATATGCTTAGTAATCTCTACTACAAGATCTGATGTAGAAGTTCCTGTAATGTATTTTGTCTGTTCTGGATAAAAGACGAAGTAAATAGAAAGTAAATTCGATTTTCTCAAAATCAGTACCACTAGGGGAAACATACCTTCTTGACTAGCACTGAAAATAGTTTAAATTATACTTTCAGTTATTCGATTCGAAGAGTACTTTCTACTTAATGGAAGGCAATGAAGTGATATTTATAAAACGTAACTTTCCAAAGCGCGCTGTTTGTGTTTTTACTAATAAAAAAGTTACAAGTTACAATTTTCTTGGTTTTATTTTATTTTCTAAGTTTTGAATACTTCTGAGACATCATGTAGTTGCACTTGACGGAAAAAACTGCAAGTCTCCTTCGGCAGCAATTATTCTAGAAACAATGGGAATAGTATTACAGCAAAGTTATACTGTGTATATAGTTATTTCAAGATGGAATGTATCACAGTAGAAAGTTTGACCAAGAAATAACTTTCTCAATTTATAACTCCTGTTCTTAAGTTATAGAAATTACAAATAGTCCTATTTTCCTTAACTTGCTTCGAACCTTCCCCATCACAGTTTGGACATAGTTAGTGTAACGTTTACTATTTCAGGAGTTTTGCCTCCTATTCTGCTGCTAATGAATCTTACAGTATTGACCTAAAATCTTTGATTGGTCGTGTTTTTGGTGTATTGGGTGGGTTAGCACGTTGTAGCATAATGGTTGCTGGCAAAATCAGGTCAAAATCATCATCATTTGCAGGTAAATTGGTATCGTCCATAACGCTGAAAGTGTTTCCTGTCAAGGATCTTCTTCCTAACTTTTGACATTTTTTTTTCATTTTATTTTGGAGCTTTTTTTCTCTTGTATCGTTTATTATTGTATAAGTTGTATACAATCGTGAAACGCCATTCTTTATTGCCAACTTGTATTGCGACACGCCCATCTTGTTTTCAGCAATTTTTAATATCTGACACTGCTGTGTAGCACGTAAACAAGACAATTTACCACTTTTTGCTTGTTCCTCAATAGGAATTTCTGTTTTTCATCCTTTTATAATATTACTTATATGCTGTAGTAGAACTAGCAATATTTTTATTTTTACAATGACTAATACTTCTATCTTTGATTACCGTCTAGGCGGATCATAAATACGACGACATAATTCAATTCCATTCGTCATTGTGTAACGCAAGCTTGCATTAAAAGTAAAATTTACTCCAGTTAATGCCATTGGTCTTAGGCCGACTAAACTCAGTGAATGGCCTTACGTGAGGATAAAAAGGAGTTATACACTCAATTAAGCACAGTCTAAATGTCATTACGATATATAGTATTTAAAAAAATCAATGAGAGAGCGCCAGTTTCCTACAGGAACCACCATAACTCCATGTAACAAATTCCAACAATATAAATCTAAATAAAAATATACTGACAATTAGTAATCACCAACAAACAATAGATAAAATTATACAATCAAGTAATTTTAACGACCAAAAAATAACCCCATTTAATAAACTAGTTGAATCAGGGAAAAGATTAAACTAGGCGTTTAATATCTTTATTTTAAGAAACGTCAGTCTTATCACTTAAAATATTTGTGAGAACTACAATAAAATAATTATTTAATATTTAGATGCCTACTGGTATAGAAATTTTTAAATAGCAAACCTTTATAAATGTGTATGAAAATCTTTAAACCACAAAAGCTTTTATACAACCAAATTAAACTTAAGCAACGACAATTAAGAGTAACAAGAAAAAATAGACTTACCCCGATATCCAACCTCCAAATCTTACAGAGCTGTAAGAATGAATATGGAAGAAGAAATCTGCAACAAACAACGTGCAGAAAAAAAACCCTCTTAACCCACGCTTCCTAAGTTTGCTAAAAGTCTTTCTATTTAGAACAAAAAGATTTTAAATAATAATCAAAAGCTTTAAACAATCCAAAAATTAGAAATTTAATATAAAATGGCAATTATAAAAGTAGAATAAATTTTTAAAGTAATAAACACAATCGGCAATAAATTTAAATATTTAACGCCGAGCATGTTGAAATGATAAACCGGGTCTCATAAGTGCAGCTAGTACGACGGCATTACCATTCAAAACCAAGCAGAATTTTACTTGCACGAAAAACTGCTGCAGCCAATCTGGCCGCGAGTTGAACGGAGTCTACCGCAACCAAAATTAAAGTTGCGCCACACAAACTACAGGAAATGACTATCAGAGATTCCAGATTCAGCAATACCTTCAGGCATGTAACCAGTTAAGGAACGGGGACAAGCTAAATAAAACCAAACATCTCGTATAAAACCTAGAAAAACAAGGACACAAACCGCTTACCCTCGTTGAGATGATGCTTGCCACAACCACAAAAAATTTGCCGCCCTCAAACAATTGTCTAAAACATACGCATCGGCGACAAATTTCCGTTCAACTGACCTCCTAGCACTGTATCAGGGACGATACTTCCCCCCCCTCAAGGGAAACACGGTTCTGGAAAATTCCAAAGTTTAACAACCAAAAGACAATGTAATATCTGATAACTCATCCCATGATCAAGTAGCAAAAGATTAACTTGATGTAGGAATCACTAATTCGTCAACCCGAATTGATTTTCAGATTTATAGCCCAGGAAAATAAGGATTAAACCTTGAAAAGATACAAAACTGAAATTTTGTATAGATGTTTGTCTCTACGTTCTAAAGACGAGCTGAAAAGTCTCATAAGATATCGTGTCCGCTAGTCAAGATATTCAAGGTTAAAGGTCACAAAAATCGGTTTTTTACAAATATCTCCCTTCCTATGACGTTGGAGGTTTTTACAAAACTTGAAGGGCATAAAAGTCTCTACAAGATTAATTCTATGCATTTCTCTGTATGATTCATCGTTTTCGAGATAGAGCGCGGAGAGTAAGAAGCACGCATCCGTTTTCTCAGCCCGTTTTCAGAATGTCGAGACAAAGGTCTATACAAAATTTTAGCTTTGTATTGTTTATTCCGAGGTTTGGTCTTAATTTTGCCTTATTTTCCTGGACTATTAAAGGAAGCTAGAAAAACTAGTAGACATCGCAGTGTGAACTCAACATTATCAACAAATCATCACTTCAATGAGAGAAAACTATTAACAAAATACAAAGAACACACCGAAAGCGCAGATGAAATATAATCACATGTAACGGAAGCAAAAGTGACCGTTACAACTGTAAAGAAAACTAAAATCCAAACTGGTTCTAATTAATTGTTTAAAGCTGCCTTTATTACTTAAGATTTGATTTGTGGGAATTCCATATACTTTAAGGCCAGCCATTACAAGAAGATACTAAGCTAATAATAACACGTTTTTCGTTTTTGTTTTAATATAAAATGACGTAATAATTGTGGTTATGTTGCGTGCAATATTTTGTGTTTGAGTTCTTCTAGGTTTATATCAAGTTCTTCATAAATTAATAAAGAGAGTAGTCTAACGACATAATATCTAGAGCCGGTGAACGATTATTCTAAAATATTATATTTTGGAAAGTACCGATTTGGATATCTTTAAACAAACCAGGTGACTCATTTACTGAAGAATTAAGATAAATTCTCACCTGTTGCATTATCTTCATAAAAGAATTTATAAGTCCCCACCAGGCCCACGCCAAATATTAGAGCCCTATCTGTCTTGACAATAATGCATTCATACCTTGATTTGTACTTACTTCATGAGGATTTGAAAAACAAGAGTTAAAAATAAAAAATGTTATTAAGATCATAAACGAAGACATTGCAGCGTTGTTATAGTAATATGTTACTATTATCATATTTCTAAGCTACTTGCTACATACTGACTGATTGCTAATAGGTACACTCCTTCAGTTTCAACCCAAAGCATTTCTGACATGTAACAGAAAGTGTTTTTGATTTCCTTTACAGTGTTTTTCTTCAATTATTGCTTTTTTGACGTATATACAGTATTTTTGATTTTTTTCATTCTTTTTATTTTCTCTAAGGTTATTGTGCCGACTTTACCATTCAGAATTTTTCTATTTCAATTGTAAAAGCGGTGTGGATATCTAATGAATCTAGAGAACTCTAGTACTTTCACTTTCGTAGTTTGTCCCAACTGTGTTTTTTTTTTTTTTTTGAAGTAAATTGTCTTAGTATTACAATCTGGTCAATTATGACCAATGAGCAATTTTATTCTAACCTAGCTTACTATTTGAAAAAATCTAAATTAAGGTATACTCATCAGTGTCCTTAATGTTCAGCTGTCTTTTAACTAAGTACACTACACCTGACGTGTACACTACCGCACCATTCTCTGCTTTTCACTGACTCTAACACTAATTCAAATTAGCTCAAAAGGTATAAGTCTTTTGAGCCTTCTCACTAGTTGCGTGTTGTCAAGGAGCTGGATGGCTTCAACATTCACGTGCTGATGAAGTCTTTCTTCATGTTGTCTGGCAAATCTTGTGATAATTTCATCCACAGTCTCCATTTCCAGGTCTCGATGGAGGTCGTTGTTTCTAGAGTACCGAGGTGCATTTACCATACTTCTCAATACTTTATTTTGGACTCGTTGTATAATTGTTTTATTACTTTGTTTGGTACAGCCCCAGAGCTGAATTCCGTAAGTCCAAACTGGTCTAAATATTTGTTTGTATAACAAAATTTTATTATGCAGAGACAGTGGAATTCCTACCAATCAACCAGTACATTTTTCTGTATTTTAGATTTAGCTCTTCTTTTTTCTTTTTGACATGAGGCTTCCATCGCAGTTTTGCGTCTAGGGTCATGCCCAGATCCTTAGCTTGGTTTGAGTAGGGTATTTGTTGACCATTAATGTTTACTGGTATTGGTTCTATTTTTTTGTTTGTAAAATCTACATGTACTGACTTACTTTCATCCAGCTTGATTTTCCATGTTTTTGTCCATTTCTGTATTTCTTGAATAGCGGTTTGTAGTTTTTCAGTTGATTCTTCATTATTATTTCGAATTGCCATTATAGCAGTGTCATCCGCAAATGTGGCTATTGTGTTATTTTCTGGTTGTGGAATGTCACAAGTATATAGCAGGTATAGAACCGGACCTGGGACACTTCCTTGTGGCACTCCCGCTTGAATTTCTTTCAGTTCAGAATGGGCATCTTCCTGCTTTATTCTGAAGAATCTATCGGATATATATGAATGTAATATTTCTACGTACTGTTCTGGGAAATATGAGTTTAACTTGTGTATTAGCCCTTTGTGCCAAACTTTGTCAAATGCCTGGGCCACATCCAAAAAGACTGTAGAACAAACTTTTTTTTTCTTCGAGGCTCTTCTCAATAATACTTGTTATTCTGTGGATTTGGTCAATCGTGGAATGCTTGTTTCTGAATCCAAATTGATGTGTTGGTATTAATTTTTGTCTCTCAATAACAGGTTTCAACCTTTTGAGTAGTAATTTTTCAAATAATTTTGAAATTACTGGTAATAAGGAAATAGGCCTGTATGATGTCACTTGTGTGGTTGCTTGCCAGGTTTTGGTATCATAATCACTTCCGCGATTTTCCACAAACTTGGCACATATCGCAGTCTGAAGGATGCATTTATTAAGTTTGTTATTTTTACTATGGCTTTCTTAGGCAGATTTCTGAGTATTTCCCCAGTAATTAAATCGAACCCTGGAGATTTTCTTGGATTGATATTATTTTTAATTTCATTGATTATTTCTTTTGGAGAGGTGAGTCGTATACTTTCTTTCTCTTGTATTGAATTTTCTGTTGTTAATTCTTCTGCTAATTCTTCGCTGTCTTGAAAGATTTTTTCTAGATGATTTCCAAACAATTCTGCTTTTTGTTGATTACTCCGTGCCCACTTTACATTTCCCATTCTTAGTGGCGGGATTTGCAGGATCGGTCTTTTTAATCTCTTTGTTGCTTTCCAAAGAGAATAGTCTGTACAACCATCGTTGGTAAGTTCTTTCAGATATGTGTTAATAGTGACATTTTTTAGCAGTTTTATTTCTCTTTTCAATTGTTGACTAAGATTATTTAACTTTGTTTTATCTTGGGGTGATCTTGTTTGTTGCCACCTTCGTCTTTGTTTTCTTTTTTCGGTTATTATTTGTCTAATTTCTTTTGGGTAGTTATTTCCTGCAGTTCTTTTTCTAAGTGTAGGAGTATTTTCCCAAGCTGCCTGCTGTATATTTCTTACAAACAACTCCACGTCTTCATCAAGTTGTTGCTCATTTTTTAATGGTACAGAAAGATTAATATTTTCTTCAAGACTCATCTTAAAGCTTTTCCAGTCAGTGTGCTTGTTTACTAACATCGGGCAAGCTTCTTTCTCTATTACAGTTTGACTTAATGTTAAGATAATTGGTGAATGGTCTGAATTCATATCCCAACCTTCTTTTATTTGTATGTAATTTGCAGGAATGTTCTTTACAATATAGAAATCTATCAAATCTGGTATCTTATTGTAGTCCGTCGGCCAGTATGTTGGCTTTCCAGTAGACATCACTTCGCATTTATACTGTTTTATAGCTTCATAAAATTCTTTGCCTTTGGTCGTAGTCAATCTTGATCCCCAAGATATATGTTTAGCATTGAAATCCCCTCCAATAATAAATCTATTACCTTGTCTGTTTAGAAAATCAAGATATTGGTTTCGTTTTAGTGCATGTTTTGGTGGACAGTAAACTGCCACTACTGTTATTTGATAGTTTTTCGTTCTTACATTGACTGCAGTAGCTTGTATTTCTTCTGTTTCGTTTCCAATTTCTTTATAATGTAGGATGTTTTCTTTGATTATTATTGCACTACCCCCTTTAGCAGTGTTTTCTGGATGTATGGTGTTGTAGACCTTATAACCTTTAAATTTGATATGTGTTTGTTTTGTGAAATGTGTTTCACTTATGAGACAGATGTCAATTTTTTGTATGTCGAGGACTGCTTGTAATTCTTGCTGATGTTGTAGCAGTCCGTTAGCAATCCAGACCATAATTCGAAGATCATTAGCCATTTTTATTTTTAGGATGGCTCCTTGTCTGCCATATTCAAGCTTAATTAATCTTTCGTCAAAGCTTTTCATTAAACTTGCTTGTTCATTTAATTTGCTTAGAATTAGCTGCAAGTTTTGTTCGATGTCTGTAGTTTGTTTGGTGCTTTCTTTTCCTTTATCTGTCTGTATTGGCTGTTTCAATATTTGACTGTATGGTACATGATTTGTTTTTTTGTAAGAATTTAATTGTGTTGCATATTCTTTAATTTCATTTCGGACAGGTTGTTTTGGTTTTTCTACTTTCTTCATCCTGTTTGTTTTTATTTTTTGAAGTTCTTTTGCTATATTACATCCACGGTAGTTGGCTGGATGGGCCTCTCCACAATGGACACATTTTGACTTCTCGTTTGTTGGTTTGGTACAGTTCCTGGTATGATGTTTCCCAGTGCATTTGACACATCACGATTCTTTGGCACAGTAGCGTTGGGTATGTCCATACGCTTGGCAATTTTTACACTGCGGAATTAGTTTTGAAGCCCTAATTGGTTCTATTTGGACTCCGATGCCCAGAATATCCTTAATCTCATAAATTTTGTTAATGTCTTTATCATGGCTAAACACTAACGTAAAAATGTCCAGTGGTTCCTTTGTTTTCCACTTTAATTTGTTAATTACATCTATTATTTTATAGCCTCTTTTGACCAGTTCTCTGGCTATTTTTTCTCTATTACAGTCATGGGGTAGATATTTTACTACAACTTTGATTGGCCGGTTTTGTTTATTTTCGTAGGAGTGCCACAAATAGCCATTTTCACTTAGCATTTTTGTCAGTGCTCTATAGCATTCACCATCAGGCACATTTATTTTAATGTTTCTGTTATTAATTATTTTTATTTTAAATCCTATCATAATTTCGCTCACTTCTTCATGTAGTTTTTCAAAATTTTTAACACTATCTATTATTATTGGCGGAGGTTGTTGAGTTTTCTTAGCTTTAATTTGTGTAGTTTTAGTGGCTTGTTTTATAGGTGGGGTTAATGAAGTATCCATTCTTCTTTTCTTAGTTCCCTTTCTTTTCACTCTAATCCACTCTGTCTCTCTCGCTAGCTCTTCCTCGTCTGTCTCATATTGTATTTTTTCTTCTTCTTTAGGTTTATTCACAATTTTTTCTAATTGCGAATATTTTCTTTGCAAATTTATTAAATCACTCTCTAACAGTTTAAATTTGTTGTAGATAGTAATTTTTTCTTGTTCAACTTTTTTCCATTCGTTGTACAATGCCTGTTCATTTTGCGATCTTGCATAATTTTCTTGAAACAATTCGTTGTTTCTTTGCATTAAGACTACTTCATTTGGCGTAGCCTGTGTATGTGTGTGATTGTAGAAATCCATTTATTAGGATTTAATGCTCATATTTATTTCGTCGCGATAGCTAAACGACCAACACGGACGTTGTTATCACTCCCGATTGATGATAACGTTTTCTGTTTATAATAATACAAGAGTACACTCTAGCACGTGTTTACTGCTTGGATGTCAAACGAATACTACACAAGTTTTCTAACGCTATATTTCAATCTTACCACTCTTGGTAGTTAATTAAAATAGTCTCTCTACTCCAAATGAGTTTTCCAGATCAAGTGCATACTTATGTATCCTGATTGCTTTCCTTCCAGTTTTAAAATCAAACTAATTTTCAGTGAGCAACATCGTTACCTTGCTCTCATTGTCAGTCTTGCTGAATGTACCGATATTTCAAAGTATGCAGGATCAGGGAGATGGGAGAAAACAAAGCAGAATCATCGTATTAAATATATTCCTTCATCAGCACCTCGAGAAAGTTTACTAATAGATTGTTTAGATTACTTATAAGATATAAATTTAGCATCACATTACTTTTGCCTTTATCGGACAAATTTCTTAATGCCAGAAGACGTCATTTCTGCAATAAAAATTGAATTTGTGAAAACTTGGTTCATAAATTGTTTGGGATAGACTGACTTCACTATTTAAATACAATAAAATTTGCAAGATACAATAAAATATTAAAATGAACACAAAGTTTTATTTGCGCCACTGTATAATTAAAAGCACACCCTTAGTTTCGTAATAGATATGTGTCTCCATTTGAAAGTAATGGTTTTAATAAACAGAAATCCGATTTTGCGCAGAAACAGCAACAATATCAAAGTGTGTAATTCTGTGGTCCTAATGGTGTCAATTAGTGGTATTTACTAGATGTAAAGACATTTCACGCTCTCTCCCCTAAAAACGCATTATCTTAAACAAACCGGTAACGACGAACCTTTCAGTATCTCTCACACGACATCTTATTATTCTGCAAGGGAACCTTTTGAATATTACGTGCTACTTGTAGTATTTAGGCTTTTATAGAAGTTGTTAATTAAGCAGCTTCTCTACCTTTACATCCAATTTAGTTAAAGTTTTAACTACTACGTAAGTTAATTGTTTCTTGTAAAGAAAAAGGAAAACGGCACCACTACTACACTGCAACGATTATTTGGTTTAAGGTAAAAGCAATTCTGCATGCGGGACATGTTACACGCGGGCTTAAGAAGGAAAAAGTTTCCGGGAAGTTTGAAACTATAGAACTCTTGCAGAAGGCCTGAAGCTGCTGAAGTGTTATCCCACGGCAAAGTTATTGTCATTACTTCAGTGCTTAAACTCGTTAACGGTTCCTACAAGTACAAGCTGCAGCTGACACAACTTTTGTGTCGCAGTTTACAATAGCTTTACAAGTGCATTAGCTGAGGGTAAATTGGTTGTCGTTGAATTGTACGGAATTTTATTAAAACAAAAAGATGATGTGGGTCCTGGTTTGATTTAAGCTCAAATTGTCAAGTATTTAAAGCATGATGAACGACATGGTTTGTTATTTATTTATAGGCCGAAAAACAAAATCGATGTGGCGCCACAAAAATAGGGCAACACAAACTTCTGGCTAATTTAGATGATTTATAAAAGTTTTATCAGAAAAAGTTTTATTTTTGCAACCCTTACCCTGACCATTATTAAGAAATAAGTAAGCGCTTCAATAAATAGAGCAGAAGACGAGCGTGGAGGATGTAATTTATTTTTAATCAAAATTGTTCGTACTCTTTCCTTCCCATATCCACCCTCGGCACTTATTAATAATGTTATGAATTGCAACGATAATAAGTTTCATCCTACGCAGTACATCAACATCCCGACGAAGGATTAAAGGGTGGTAAGCGAGAGCAAATAATTTAAAACGTTAATTCGTAAATTCCATTGTGCTCGTCGAGATTTTAGAGTGAATTTGGTCGAAATTAAAATAATTATTTGAACTTTTCCCTTGTTCCCAGTGCGCACGTAACATGACAGCTACTCATTTTGTCGACTTTTATCATCCGACACAGAACGTAAAGCCTACACATATTGTGTACTGTAGCGAGAGAAGTTAAGCTTGACTGCTGTTTCTGTTGCTGCTGCTGCTGCTTGCAGCATCCGAAACAAAATGCTTCGATATTATTATTCTGTGTAAGCACAAAAGTAACATGTAACGAGATTAGGGGTGAATAAGAAAATGCGACGCAGTAGATAATGCATGCAATATTCTTCTTGTGACATACAAAATACACTTTAGCTACTACAACATCGCCGTTGGATACCGCCGTCGTCATCTAAAAGAGGAGTACCGCTGTCGAAAGAAAAGTTTCAAAAGCTCTCCATGCATAATCCTTTTGTTATGCATGCTGAAATGTTGACGTAAGAAAGGACGGAACGAATATCAAATGGAAACCGCAAATAAATGGAACAAAGTAACTACTCTTCTACTTCTTTTTTTTTCTTTTCTTGCATATTTGCTTTCGTAAAATATAATCTTTCTTTATATGCTTTTTTATTTTATTATTAATTCTGACGTCAAAACGTTATTTGAAGGACTGTGATTTTTGATGAGATTTAGAAAATAATCAAATTTGTTAACCTAGAAGTTTACATGGTTCCCAATAAGTAAGTGTCTTGTGACGTCAATCTAAACAAAAATATTCTTTTTGTTGAACGTAAGAAGTTTCAAAGTGCATTAAATCAAAGGAAACCACAACACGGGAGAGGATTTATTAGTTTGTGTGTACCTGATGTTGTTGTAATAGAGTATGTCTGGGAAACCTTATGTAACCATGTACCACAGCTTGAAATTAAATTAGTCTAGAGACTAGACTAGAGAATTGATTTTTAATAAATTATAATTTCTTTTTGTTCTTGTTTTTTTGTTAAAATCATTTTTTATATTTATATTAGTAGCAATATTCTGTTCAAAGAATTCCTACACAAACATATTTAAAGAGATAATGGAAAGTTTAAATACCAGTTTGAGCTTTGCATTAAAATCGTTGAAATTACAGCTTTTCCAGTTCACTGCGTTTCTATAGTTTCATATTACGTACTATATAGATATTGCAGTGATAGTGCTACATAATTACGTAATTTCCGAAACTCTTGATGGGTTCTTAAATATGTTGTTTCTCAACTGGATTTTGTAAACAGGTTAAACATTAGGAGAAATATTTCTGGTTAATTAGTGTATTGTGTCATGTTATTAAATCATTTACAGTTGCTATGTAACATTTATTGATTTTGTAGTAGGGAGATACTATTTGACGGACTGCAAGATTTCTAGTTGTACACATATGAATATTGTCTTCAGTAGGTGCAGATTTAAACAGAAACATGCATTGCATTAAGAATCAGTTATAGACTAATTGGTATAACTAAGCTACTATGATTACAATGTAGATGAAGTAAATGGAATGACCCCGGAATTATCTAAAAATTCAGAATTGAAAAAGAATTTATGTTACATTTTCGTGAAGGATTTAAATAAAATTTATTTGAGTAAATAAAAGATACAATAAGTAAGATTGACTAAGAAAAAAACCTTAAAGACTTTGTTTCTTTTATGCACCTTCGTAACGGGAAAAACCTAAAAAAGAGCCCTAATTCTAAACCAGAAATCGGAATTCTGTAGTTTGAAGTCGAAGATTGGGCGTGGTTTAGAGATAATAAATGACCCAAATTAGACTTAAATTTTAACTAAGAACCAAAAAAGCTATCTAGAGGGCGCCAGAAGCTGAAAATAAAGGAAAGAAACTATCGGCCAACCCACGCAGCTTCTCGTAGGCTAACACCCTGTATGTAGGATTTACTCACAATATTGCCCTGCATATAAAAATTTAAAACTAGAAGTCAGGACTCCATCGATACGATACCTAAATATGGCTTTTAAAACAAAACAAAGCTTATATAAATAAAAGCATCAAACTTAAACTACATACACATGAGTTTATTTTTGTACTTTGAAATAAAAAAAAATTATATAAAAAAGGATCAAAATGATATAATTAAGTAAAGAAGTTAATACCTTACGACCACCAAATAAAAAAAGATATTATTACATGAAATTGAATCTGAAGGACCCGTCTCACAAATGCGTTTAAAAATCTTTAAAACAACACAGAATGATCAATGAATAAACATTTCATAAAACAAAGTTAAACATAATTTAAAACCATCATGAATTTTAAATGTGCGAGACTGTATTAGATTACTATAACCTATTATAACCCTAAATTTTCCGGCAAAAGTTACAGTATAAAAATATATTTCATCATTTTACGAGAAAATAAAAATAAAAACAAATATGTAACATAAAAAAACATTCATCTTACACTAGCCAGGAGAATTCTTGAATTCCAGCAGCATTTTACAGTTGAAAATTAAATCCATAAAGTTATCAAACGACAAAAAGGCGTGATTACATTCGCAATATATTTTAGAAACACTTAAATTTCCACAAGACACAAAACTTTAATTTTAACGGAGAAAATACCATTTTACCATCAGACACTAATGAGATACGAAGATTTCGCAAAACAGAAAATGCGACAAAAGTGCTAAATTCCTGTTCACCACACAACATTTCTTCTCTAGGAGAACTGACGGCAACTAAATTGCAAATAAAGAAAATTGCCGCTAACGCACAAAACAGAACAGGTGATTTTCATTGGAAATACACCACGGTGATGAAGAAAAAGTTGCATAAACTCACTGTAACAGCACGATCTCCATAAAGGACTGCGACTAAATCGCAAGACAAAGAAATTTAGGAGTTTTAGCCCTTACACGTGAATTCACTGCTTGATCCAACAAGAATGTCGTAATTGTCTCTCTAGGACCAGCCCTTGAAAAAAATGTAACACACAAAACTTAAAATGTCGAACTCGCGGTAAATTTTTATGTTAACAACGAATTTGGACACATGGAGCGACTCGACAGCGCCGTCAAAACATTAAACAATGATAGAAGCCGGATCTACACTGTATTATCAAAATGAACATCGACAAACATTAGAACCGTAGAAATTACAAACCTCTATTCGACGAACATGGATCAACTTTTCTTCTGGACATAAAAATGCTGAAGCATAAACAGAATTTCTACGAACTCATAAACTATAAAAAATGTTTAGGCGTCCGTGAGACGATTCTGAATTGACATAAAGCACGTACAAACTAATAATTAGAAACTCGACAATATAAATAAGTTAACTAACGTTTCAAGATAAAATAAAATAATGAATTTATACGGAATGCAAATGCTCAAACAAGATTTAAAACAAGAGTCAGGATCTATATGCAATGTTATAAAATAACATTTACCTTGCATTGTGTCTTTTATTTTCATTTTGCTTTTAATCGCTCTTTCTTAAATGGCACACACTTCTAGTGTTTCCCACCGTGTCCCCCGTTTTTCCTTTTTCTAAATTTGGCGTTTCACTTCTACATAGAGATACTGTGTTTTGTTGATGTTTGCTAACTTTTTAACTCTAGGTATGTCTTTGAATTTTACATTTATCTATTTCTTCCTTTTTTTTGAGCTGATCTACTTTAGACATGCTGTTTCTGTTATATTTCTTCTGTTTATTTCTTCTATCCTATTCTTCTATTTCTGTTGTCTTTTTTCTTTGCTCCATTTCGAGATTTCTATTACTTCTAGTGCTTCAAATGCTGCTTGGTGAATAGTTGTTTTAATCTCTTAATGTGATTCTAGGTCTCTATATCCATTCTTCGTTGATATAGTCCTTAATGCTTTCTTTCCGAAGATTTTTCAAATTACACTTCGTCTGGAAATTTCCAGTATTTTGTTACTTTTATTTTCTTCATTTTGATACTGGCTTTCGTTGTATATGATAGTCCGATTCACAGTTCACTCCTCTAAACACTCTCACATCTGTCACTTGAAATGATGTCTGATTTACTAAGATATCTTTTTTCTTATCTCTATGTGAATTTGTGTATTTTCTTGTGTTAGTAAAAACCATTTGCTATTGTAGGTTTGTTTCGTTTACATTACTATAAGAAGCTCTCTATTTTCAATTTTATTATTTTCTCCGTGAGGGCCTACTATTTCGTCTTTTATTTTCGATCCGATTCGTGGATTAGAGTCTCCTATAACAGTGACTTCTCTATTTTTCCCTAATCCATCAACGACTGCTTGCAGTCTCTTCTAGAATGCTTCTATTCTTTGTACAGGTTCGACATGGCTCAGTGGATATTGTAACGTGATCTTGCGTTACAATTTAAAAAATTGAAAAAACTAGGATTTCTTTGGTTCTAAGCCGGTTAAGCTCAGTAGGTTGCCTTAGGCGTAAATAGAAAGATTATACATACAAGAAACTTTATTAACTTATATACATTGCGACAAGCACCAAAATTAACGAATCAGAACACCAAATGATCGTCAGTGTCTTTTCTAAAAAGACAAAACAAAAATTTTTACAAAAAGAATTTAAGTTAAATTGCGCTAATTATAACCAACATTAAAGTGATAATCAAAATTAGTAACATTAAATAATTAAAAAATAAATTCAGAAATTTTAATTACAAATACAATATCAAAACTTAAAAAAAAGAGTTTTATCGAATGTTAACGAAATAGTTGGAGTTTTATCAAGCCTGCACACTCAATATCCTACTCTGTAGTGCACACATAAAATTATAAAAGTACAAAACTTTTTACGGAAGATATCCGAATTTAAATTAATAGCAATCTAGAACCTTTAATTGGAGCCAAACATGCCCTAAGGGAATCTTAAGATAACAAAGTTTAATAGCACAAACAACCAGAGAAAAAAAATTTATAAAGTTACTTGAATTTAAAGACAAAAAAATCTTTGTAATACTGAAAAGTTTTGGACACAAATTGAAAAAAAAACTTAACAGCAATTTCTTCAAGCTGTAGAAGCTAGAAAAACCACTATAAACCCGACACAAATTTCAATCTAAATCGTGAACTAAAATTTTACTTTAAAAAGCATAAAAATGTATACGCTAAATTACAAGTGTTCAAAAAAAACTCTTTAGAATTTAATAAATGGTGAAGTTCAAACAAAAAACAATTTAGGCAAGTTATTTGGCATCAGCAGTAACTCCTGAATTTGTTGTATCGGTATTAAACTTTAAGAAAATAATTTAAAGCGTATACGTATTTTTTGTTAATTAAACTTAAAAAACGGTATCTACGCTGGTCTTGACGGAGATGCCCCCAAGAAACTGGAACCGACGAAATTTATGTTTCCTTTGGAGAATAGGGAAGCGGAGCCGTACACTAGATGGACTTCCCCAATATACGCTTTACGCAATAGACGATGAAATAATACTGATGAAAACACAGCTTCATGGAAAATTGCGCCTCCAAAAAAACCCTAATTGTGGGGTTTTGCACTTAAGGACCCGAGTCAACACCCCGTCGGCCCAAAGCGATCGTTGGTAGCTCACGGTCTTCTTTACCAAAGCAGTTTCCCGCTCCCAAAAAAAGGTCGCAACACCCAGTCACGATTTCAGATTTAATCTCAAGGAAACTTAAGATCTGGTTTTTAAAAGAAGAAATTCCTATCAATGGCATTCAATTAAAAAGGAAATTTAAATACACAAAAATCTACAATTAAATACTTTATAAATTTGTTTTCCAATGAACCAGAAGACAAGAAATAACTATTTTTCATATCAAGAAAGAAACATCAACACACAATCTACTAACCAAGAACTCTAAGATCAGATACCATTTACAAAAAGCAATTATTAAAAACTGTTCGAATTCCAAAACTTACAAACGAAATAACCCTAATACGTTGAAAAATTAATATATCCTGTGTCCCACTTGCTATATTAATAAAAATAATGCAGAATTTGTCAACCCCACTCGATTAACAAATAGAAGAGGACTTATAATTATAACCCCATCTCTGAGTGTATTCCTAAATATCAACAAGTCTCTACATAAGGTAAAACTACAAACAAATACGTGTAACG
The DNA here is from genome assembly GCA_011009095.1 of Ignelater luminosus. Taxonomy (NCBI): domain Eukaryota; kingdom Metazoa; phylum Arthropoda; class Insecta; order Coleoptera; family Elateridae; genus Ignelater; species Ignelater luminosus. The sequence goes on from VTPC01008602.1 coordinate 20,065, forward strand.
GTGACAAAAAAGTGACCGTTACGATATGCATTTAGAATTGTGATCCTTTGTTGTTTCATATTTAACTTTAGCGTCATAATGTTCTCGTTTATACATTCATACTGTGTAGTGTTTTTCTTATACTTTTCTTTCATTAGTAATGCAATTCTTCTTTCAACTCTTTTTTATTTAGATTTTTTTTTAATTAATTATCTGCTTGTTTACAATCTACTTAAGTGAATATGATGTGAATTAAAATAGCATGTAGATGATCCCGTTCTTTATCGGTCTACCTTGAATTAGTCGGCGAGGTCTTCCGGCCAGTTTCTAGCCTTCTATTTATATGGGATTGATTGGTTAAGGCGTGAGTTAGTTCGTTTGTATGGTTGTTGTTTCGTTTTTTGTATCTGATAGCATGGGGTCTTATTATATCCTTGACAAATGGTATGTTAAGGTCTTCATGGAGGGTCTGGTTGGAAACGTACCAAGGTGCGTTTGCTATTATTCTTAATATTTTTGATTGGAATCGTTGTAAGATGTTTATGTTCGATGGTTTCGCAATGCCATATGTATTTTTTAGAAATAACTGTGATTTTCTGTTGATAAACCAATTTATCTGCTGGATTTTGAGGGTAAGTTTTTGCTTTTTAGCTTTAATATGTGCTTCTCATAACAACAATAATCATGTTGAGTTACTAAACGGCTATGGCTTTGCAGGTTCGTAAATGGTTGGAGTCGTTGACCCCTCAGGATGAAAGGGGATTTCTTCTTTTTCTTGTTCTTCTTCTTTTGCTTCTTCTTTCTTCTTCTTATGATGAGGAGCTGGATTCGAATGAATTTTGGCTCGGTATTTATTCTGTGAAGCGGAGGTGGCTTCCCGTTCCCGTCAGAGTGGGAGAAGGCGTGTCGTTCCCTCATTGGCGCTTGGATGTACTAATGAGAAGGCTTGCTAGGTCAGTCGATTGTTTTAGCGCTGCGCGCTTGTTTTACTAGTGGTAGCAGTGCCACACCTTGTCGAATGCTTGTTGTATATCAAAAAAGACTACTGCACACATTTTCTTATCTTCTATGCTATCTAGTATTGTATTAACTATTCTGTGGCATTGCTGTGTGGTAGAATGGTTTTCTCTGAAACCGAACTAGTGCGATAGAATTAGATATAATGTAGTGATTTCCATTTTCAGTCTTTTCAGCAAAATTCTTTCAAAGGTTTTAGAAAGTAATGGGAGCAGGCTTATGGGTCTATATGATATAGCTTCAGTTGATGGCTTTCCAGGTTTAACAATCATTAAGATTTGGGCAAACCTCCACTGAGTCGGGTAGTAGCATATATGGAGGATTCTGTTGAAAATGGTAGCTAGTAATACTATGGCTCGTTTCGGTAGGTGCTTTGGTGTTTCCCCAACTATTAAGTTGTGGCCAGGGGCTTTGTGAAAGTTAGTGGATTTTATTGCAGATAGCACTTCACTTGGTGTTATCGATTTTAGTGGAGGTGAAAGTGAAAGTGATTAATTTGTTCGTCTTTCTGATTATTCGCGGGAGTAAATATCTTTTCCAGATGTTATGCGAACACCTTGGCTTTCTCTTCTGTTGATCTTGCCCAATTGCCATTGCTTGTCTTAATGGGGAAATTGGTTGAACTGGTCTTTGTAATTTTTTAGTTGCTCTCCATGATAGGTCATGAGAGGATAAGAGGATACTTTTTAAAATTGTGGATGGCTTGGTGAAGTTTGTGGATAAGTCTGTTAAGGATAGTTTTGTCATTTGGGTTTTTTGTCTTTTGCCAGATTCTGCGAGCTCTACGTTTTTGTAGTACCAATACTTTTATTTGTAAAGGAATGTTATTAATGTCTCTCGTTGGATTTTGTTTAGGGATTGCATTCCATGCTGCATACTGTATTTTATATAGTACTGAAGTGAATGGCTTCATCGATGTCTGCGCGTTCTTTTAGGTTTATATTTAAGTTAATGTTATCATTTATGATGTGTTGGTAGATACTCCAATTGGTTTGTGTATTACATAATCTGAGCATAGTTGTATTATATAGAATCTGAGTACTCACTGTTAGTATGATGGAACTGTGGCCCGAGTTTAGGTCGTAGCGGGATTCTATGATGCAGTGCGGTAGGTATTTTGTTGATGACCGCAAAATCAATAAGGTCGGGTATTCTGTAGCGTTTAGTAGATTTTATCTCCATTTCCATACTTTTGTTATTAATTTTCATCAAAGCTGTAACGTCTATCTTGTTTCTGTGCTTCTTTAATTACTTTTGCGGTATTTTGTTCTTAGCCTTGGTACGTTCCATATAGGCCATCTCTAATTTTGTTAATCGGGCATTTATCATCTTCGATCTCTATTCTAATTCCAAGGCTTTCGTTGAGTAATTCTTGATTTATATTTGATGAAGAGTAAGCTCATTGCCCTAACTCTGTTCTAAGAGGACCGGGTATTCTTGATTAGGGTATCCTTTCCCGTCTTTGGCAGCAGGACTGTAATTCTGATAAGTGGCTTTTATAGGGTGCTATTAGCTGGGTCAGCTAAACGCTGGTTTTTTCAATCCTCTTTCACTCTAGCTTGGGACGGATGATGGAAGAATTTGATAAGTTTTTCCGTAGACTGACTCTCTGTAGGATTGCACTTTTAATTCTTTTTGTATACCGAGATAGCTTGCAATTTTCTATGATCAAGAATAGTTTTCACAATCTAAATAACTAATTTATTCTTAGTTCATACAGAAGGAAATAATTAATAAAGGTTGAACACGCCAAAACCTGGGCACGAATAAGAACTTACTAGTGCTAAGATAAGAGAAATAGGTTGTTTTTTATTTTGACAAAACATATCTAGTAGCCATAGAAACAAAATGTGACAATTGATATTTTTTGTTGTTCATTCGTTGTTAACATGGCAAGCCGTCAACTTCAGCTACGTGAAATTATCTTGCACGAAAACACTAAAAATCTTCTAATGAGTTATAACGCACTAGCAAGAAAGTTAAATTATCCTCAATCAACTGCTTGTTCTGTTTTAAAAAAGTTTCGAGACCGTTTAACAGTGGAAAGGAAACCAGGAAGCGGAGGAAAACAAGGAGTGAAGGACAAAAAGAAGGAACAACGCGTATTACAGCTTTTTGTATCCAATTCCAAGTTGTCATCGCGTGATGTGGCTAAAAAGATAGAAATGTCCCAATCGTATGTACAAAAAGTTAGGAGTAGAGCTAGTTTAAAAAGTTATAAGGCCCAAATTGCACCCGATCGTAATGCTAAACAGAATTTAACTGCCAAAACGTAGATCGAGGAAATTGCACAAAAATTTTTTTAACAAGATATGAATGCATGGTGATGGATTACGAAACTTATATCAAAGCAAATTCCGGGTCACGAGTTTTACACCAGCAAAAGTCGTAAAGATGCTCCAGAAGATTGTAGACTTAAAATAAGGTCCAAGTATTCAAGAAAATACTTACTTTGGCAAGCTATTTGTAGCTGTGGAAAAAGAAGTCTGTCATTCATCACCACGGGAACAATAAACCAGGAAATTTACAAAACGGAATGCTTACAAAAGCAGCTTCTGCCTTTTCTACGAGAGCATAAGTCATAACCATTGTTTTGGCCAGACTTAGCCAGTTGCCACTATGCTAAATCAGTGGAAGAGTTGTATGAGCAAATGGAGTTGTTGTAGTTCCCAAAGACTGCAATCCCCCCAACAGTCCTGAACTTCGACCAATCGAAGAGTATTGGTCTATAATAAAATACATATTAAAAAAGAAAGGTGGAGAAGCAAATTCCGTGGCTGACCTACAGAAATCCTGGTCATGGGCTACAAAAAGAGTCAGCGATGAGGACGTGCAAACCCGAATAAGTCGTATACGACGTAAAGTACGTTCTGTGGCGTATGCTTGTAAATTAGAGTAAACAAATATTGTTCACATGTAAAAGACATCATAAATAAATAAAGTATCTCTTGTTTTTGTTCAAATAATAACTTCTTTTTTTATAAAATAAAATTTTAAGTGCCCACGTTTTGTCGTGTTCAACCTTTACTAGCAGACCAACTCGAATGTTGGAGACAGGCGTAAAATGGTATTTTGGTATACAAGCGGCCAAACAGACATTTATCTCAGAATCCAGAACCGAATAGCTTTTTCAAGCAAAACACACTGATTGGTATATTACGTCCCAGCCAGTCAGTGATAAATGAAAGTTGTGACCAAACAGAAAAATGCTTCTTAATGGAAAGTGTTGATGTGGTTTTAAATTTGGATTAACGCGCTGTAGACAATGAAGATTGTGAAATAGAAGTACCAAAGAGTAGATACGGAAATTTCTGATGGTCGGGAAATTTGAACTTCGAATTTTGATATTTGAGGAAAATGGAGCTCTAAAACTTTGTATTTGAAATAAAACTGCTGCGTGATATGGTCTAGTAAGAGTGCACTTAAGACCCGTATTTAATGAGTGCACCTGCGATGCAGATAATTCTGGAGTAAAAGAAAATTGAAAGATTTGGATGTATTAGGAGAATGTATAGTCAGTGCTAACTGATACGTCTAATGACTTCATAATTAGTGTACACGTTTATAAAGGAAGTTCATTTAATTAAAAAGATTTAGGAAAATTTTATTTTTTAATCACACCTCTGATGAGCTTTGCAACCTATTTAAAGCATTAATATTTTAAAGCTTGCTCCGTCTTTTCAGGAAATACCGTACATAAAAGAACATTTAAAATTTATTTACACCAAGTCATTAGCAATTAATTGTTTCTAGAAACAAAAATTCGGCCTATTTCTTGCTACATCTTTTAAATGAAGAAACCAGACCAAGACATTCCTAAAAATAGCAAAATTAATGTTTAAAATATTAATGTTAAACTTTGAAGTAGACCTAAATAAGAATTTGGAGCGTCTTCAATTTTAAGTGAACCTCGTTGCTTCATTATTAGTTTGTGCCACCCTCTTAGTTAATTTGTTATTCACCCTTAAATTCGTGCGTCTTAAATTAGAATGCGGTATTTTGCTTTGGTGTCTTCGTGTTACTATAAAAATAATGACAAATTTCTTGGTTATATTAATGCTCGGAATAAAATTGCTTTTAAAGTTGTAAATCTTGAAGGAATTAAAATTTCTTAATCAACATCCTTCTTATTAAATATTGTTTATATTTCTAAAGGATTCAATAAATATACACCATTTCTAAGAAGTTAACGATCTTTGTAACAGTTTAAGACGTTTTTCTTGTCCCTCACCCTACTTTACTTCCCTTGTTCACCACTTTGAAACAAATCATACTGACAGTTCGTGAGGGAGCTTTCTCTTTATAAGGGAAGTGAACGAAGCAAAGCTTTAGACCTGATTATTTACCAAAATGTAAAATTGACGTGAGCAGGTACTACGGCCTGGGCGGCACGAATAACTAGACCACATCTGCATTTTCCACCTTTATCACTATACATAACTTTTCATTTATAGTTTGCGTTTACAAATTGAATTTCCTAGAATTTTGTATTTTCTTACTTTGTCCCTTTTCCATTACATTAATTAACATTAACATTGTGTTACTAACTGTATATATACATATAGCAGAGCGGTCCTAAAAGCATCAATTAAGCGTAATTTACTTCAACATCCGCACGGTAATAAAATTTAAATAATAAAGGTTTATGTATAGTGTATAGTATCTCGGAAGGCGTGAAGAGAGCGCCATAAACTCTACTACTTTTCTTTAATAAATTTCCGGTAATCAGATATGCACATAATAAACCGAATAGTAATGCTCAGGTGGATGATGGAATGTATTTCAACAGAAAGTCACGTACGCTTATAACGGAGCTTCCATGTTTATGACCCGTTAACTAACCGGTAATGCAGCCCCTTATTATCACTTAGGAATATCTTAATGGCTCTTCGATTTATGCGTCACTTGTGAAACATCCCAGGGCTCTTTCTACAGCAGCGTTATGAAAAAAAATTGGAACCACTTTAGAGAGAATGTAAATGTACAATGCAGTACCCTAAAGGTTTATTTTTATTATAATAGCGTTAATGTAGGTTAACGGGAGGTAACACGTGGCAGTTTATGCTCTCTTTTTTATGATGAATGGGATAATTGGAATGTAGCTTTTTTAACATTTGTGTTGGAAAACTGAAAGGTTTTATTTTATTATTTTATTATTTTGTCCGCTACAAAATTATCTGTATAATATTTAAAAATGCGATTTCAATACTTGGAAAGTATCAACATTGTAGAATCCACTAATAATATTTTATGACTCGTTAGAATAAAAGGTAGAAGTAGAGTATAAAATTATTATCAGAAGTAGGGTAAAAGCACCAATCCTCTGCCACCTAAAGTATATTTGAAGTTCAAATTCGTTTAAATTTAAAACGAAATAATATTTATCAATGAAACTTTCTGTATAGTTATGCATATTTAAATGATATACATGCTCAATCGTCAAAAGTCATTAAACGTGTAGTTTTATATGAGAAAAAAAATAATTCATTAAAACCGACACTTTGGTCCCGTAATCCGCCGCTAATTACTAAAAATCCGCCGTCAAGGTCCTAGTAGCCGCCCTTTAAGAAACAAAGCTATAAACATGGTATAAACGTGAGGAATGATTATTTCTTAGCTGATTACATAGGAGTTCTTGGAAGCTTTGTTCGGATCACCTGTTTGGCAAATTAAATCTGTTTTAGCGATATCTTCGTTACTCGCCATAAGCATAAAATAATTTAACAATTTTATGCCTTTCTTGCATTTGCTCATAAACGATCAATTGAAACGAATAGAATTGATTTTAAAAAATACATGCAAATACAAAATAAGTAATAATTAATAAACAAATGAATTTAATTCCTACTTTCTACATGATACTCTTTAAAAGTTAATTTTTTACTTAAGTTGGTTGTTTGGACATGTTGACTTCCTAAAATTAAATTTTTTCTTTTGAAGAAAATAATAACCATCCAATAAATGATGGAAAGATTAATAAATGTGGGCGCTAATTAACAAAATTAAATTAAAAAGTCGAGCAACAATAATATAAAATCTCAGTATTGTGGAATATCTACTGCACGACAGTGGAAGGCGGCGAGCAGGTGACTAGACGAATCTGTGAATACCGGTACTCTGCCTACCTTATTTTCGACATTTGATTAATTAAAATTCAGGATTTTTTGTATTAAATATTAAGAAGGACCATTACTTTAATTTACCAAACAAAAATTTTTACGAAGATGTCCACAAAAATGCGCAAATCTTACCTAGAATGCAACCGTTTCTCGTTAATAAAAACGCACTCAATGGCAGTCGTAGTAAACACAATCACGTACTGGCAGTAAATAAATGCTAATAATTAACATATAACTTTTATTTCCCGGAATTAATGTAACATAATCCTTAGAACGAAGGATGGTAGATAACGCAAAGCTAAAAATCTCCGTTATTTATTGTGCCATAATTTATTTATAAAACAATAATTGATTTGGTGGTGGGCGGCTGGAGCTGGACGTACTTAGGTGCGTTTACCCTATATCATTTGAAAGCAAAATGCGTTTCATTCTATACTTTGTGAACGCCTACGATTGTGCTATCCAATGCAACATAGAAAATATAAATGTATAACTAGTAACAATAGTAAATAATGAGTTCGAAACTTGAATCCAAGATTGTATTTCATTCTTTTCGCTTAGATCTAGACTTACCTAATAGCCAGGAAATCGTATATTTAATTCAAAATAGCAAGAAAATAATTGTGATAAACGAGAACAAAATTATCTTTTTCCTTTAATCCCTCTCATTGTTTTACTACTAGAAATTTTGAATTACGAGCGCTCTCATCGAATTCTATCAAATTACTTCTGAAAAATTAAAGTAATTTATCCTAATCACTTTGATGGATAACGAAATCGCATATAATCACATGGCCACATGCTGATATATAACATTAGTGGGCTAATTATGTATGATAACGTTACAAGAGGGGAGACTTGGCTAATTAAAATAAATAGTCCCTTCTCGACACAAGCATAAATAATTCAAGTTTATTAGGCGGCTTGTAATTGTTTCCTATCCTCGCGTTTTTGTCCTTTTTCCCTTTTTTTATAACCACACCTATTAACATTGCTGCACATTTTTTATGTTCATAGTATTGTTACCCCTGCCTGTTTATCAGTTCTATTAAATTTGTTCCATTAAAGCAAATAATACAATATTCATAACCTAAAAATGTAGACGCTGCACTTTGTATTTAATTTCATACAAACATTTTACTATAAAGAAAACACAAAAAAATTGATTTTTTTTAAACTGGAACTCTTTTGATTCACTCATAAATGAAGAAAAACCTCGAAGATTTCTCTAAATCGAACGGAGTTTAAAAATAATCATTCGAAATTTTTTATTAGAAGTTGTTGCAACATACAACTTGAGCATATAAAGGTTAAAGTTTAAAACTTCTAGCAAACCACTTAAGAACAAACTTTAAACGCAATAAAACTTATAAATGTAGACTGGCCATGAACTCGTTTTAATGGAAAGACAAAACCAACTATTCCATCAAGTTAATAAACTAATTGATTAACTCAATAAAATAATTGAAATTAATAATTTATTTTTATGTTAGTACATAAATCATAAAAATATAATTTCATAACGCATACGAGATTACTTATACAAATGATATTTAGACACAAATGGCTATAATTCACCTTCCAATGGTTGCAGAAATTACAACATCCAGATAACTTCAATCCCAACAGTCTTCATAATAAACCTTACATTTCATGGAATTCTCTCAACTTAATTTTCTTAACGATCACCTGAAACGGAAAAAACCCGAAAAAGAGGCCTAGTTCTCGTATAAACCAGAAATGTTCAATCCCGTAGCTCGAAGTCGAAGATGGAGGGGGGTTCAAAAATAGCAAATAACCCAGATATTTAATGTTCTTACTTGAACCTCAAATTTAAATTTTGACTAAAAATCCAAAAAAAAACACACCAAGAGGACGCCAGAAGCTGAAAATAGACGAAAGAAACCATCGGCCAACCCACGCAGCTTCTCGTAGGCTGACACCCTGTACAGGGTGTTTTCAAACTTGGGGTGTTTTTTT
>VTPC01008603.1:0-41633 GCA_011009095.1 Ignelater luminosus
TAAATAAGTTTGAAATATAAATACTGGCGGTAAAAAAGAGAATTCAGCATGGCGCCCAGTGTGACGTCAGAATTTAGTAATTATGTAATCGTTCTGCAGTGTATTGCGTATTGCGGGGCGAACGACGCGACGTTCACCTGCGTTCACACGCGATACCGCTGCTGTATGGTTGTAATCAGTTGTAATCAAACTGTTTATAAGTCGAAATTTCCGCATAAATTTATTAATGGAGGCGAAAACCACGTATTATTTTAAACATGTGAACTACATGAGGGCAGAGGAATAACAGAAAAAATATTCTATAAATACAAACTTATATTTTCAATATGATAATTATTTTTAGTTTCACAAAACAATTTCAGATTTGTAAATATTTATTGTAACTAAACAAAAATACTTATTCTGAATAACATACATGATACATTCAAATAAATATCTAATGAGCATTTTATAATACATTTTTCATATTTACATCTTGAAGCAATGACAAAAAATATACTATTATACTTTGAAATTTCTTGCTAATATGATTTTTCCAAATCAACTCCAATGTTTTATCTACATATGTCTTATTAGCTGTGATATATTTTAGTGAAGTTCCCACTTTCGCAAGAAAAGGTTTCTTCCAATAGTTAACGGTTGAAGTACACGATAGTTCTTCACTTCTATGGTGAGTCCACATTTAAAAAGCCAAGGTGTGCTTGCAGTCACCCAAACGATAAAAATTATAAAATATTTTGTTTTATATTTTACTTGTAAATAATAAGTTAGGTACTATTATCACTACTAGTTTTATTATTCAATTCATGCACGAACTACAAAAACAATATATATCAATATTATTGATCCTGAAAATGTTCATGAACGATTATCTACGTTTTACATGTTGACACTTCCCTCTACTTCCACGCCCATCGTGAAGGTTGTCACTAGGGAGACCAGTCCCCACCAACTTAAAGTATATGAATTATAATCCCCTAATATAACTAAGTCATGTGTTTTTAACATTCGGCCATTCTGGCAACTAAGTCGTCCTCGACTTTCACATATGAATACTTATTATCTAATTACATATATAAATATTAATTAATCTAATCCGGTCTCATAATCGTCCAAATATCTTGGTTTCTTAACCCGCCTTCCAGACTTGGGTTTAATGGTATTATTGTAATTCTCAGTCACTTCACTTTCACTTATCGTTTCGGATTGCCCTTTTTCACTTCCCGTACCACGCACTTCACTCTGTTCTTCTCTCTCTATTGCCTCCTCTTTAGTGCTTCCTTCGGTCACTTTTTCTTCGCTTTCGGTTTCTTTACAATTTTTATATAATTTTAATTGCGACACATTGGCAGTGGTCATACCGTGTCGTCCTTCTGCTCCGTCAATGCTCGATATACGATAGGTATCACATGGAATTACCTCTACCACAATATGCGGTCCTTTATACTTGGGTTGTGTCTTCGTTGACTGTCCTGTACTTGTAGTGTTTGCTCTCATCATCACTATATCACCTACAGCATATTTTACTCCTTTATATCTTCTCTTATCATACCGACTCTTATATTTCTTCTGCTGTTCTTTTATTCTTTGTCTTATCTCTTCTTGGATCGCTTTCGGAGGTCTCCATTCTTCATGCTCAGTTTCAATGGCTATCTGAAACTTTCCGTTTCCAAATTTAGGTAGATACCCATATAAGCTTTCAAATGGACTTCTGTTAGTAGATTTATTTACTGCCACATTCAGGTTCCTTTCAACCTCTGTAATCTTCTCATCCCATGTCTCTTCTTGTTCCATCGAGTGCATATAACTGGAACTAGTGTTCGCATTACTCTCTCCACTTGTCCATTTGCTTGTGGCCATCGTGTCGATGTCAATGTATGCTTTATTGTCAAACTCTCACAGTATGTTGTCCATTCTTCTGCGGTGAAGCAGCTACCTCGATCAGTAACTATTTGCTTTGGCACTCCATAGTTATTAATGTAATCCTGGAAGTACTTCAAGTTCTCACGGGTTTTTGTGCTTTCTACTGGGTACAATCTCACAAACTTAGTTAGAACATCAATTATTACCAGTACGTACATATTTCCTTGTTCACTCTTCACAAAGGGTCCTATGTGATCAAGGTGGACTTTCTCGAATGGTCTATTCGGTGGCTCAGGAGGATGTAATTCTCCTGATCTTCGGCCTCCTGGGGTTTTATTCAACAAACACTCTGCACAAGCTGCTATGTGTCTTCGAACATATTGCTTCATTCTAGGAAACCAATATTTTTCTTTGATTTTACTTACTGTTCGATCTACACTAAAATGTCCCAATAGATTGTGATGATTCACCACAATACTTTTTCTCATAGATTTTGGTATAACATACAGGTTTTTATCTTCACCATTTACACTTGTCTTTCTTAGCAGTCTACCTCTGTAATTCATAATTTTCTACCAGGTTTTTCTCTTCTGCTAATCGGTCTTCCTCATCCTTTTTCAATATGTCAATTAATCTTTTCAACTCTTTATCACTATATTGAATCATAATAATATATTCTTCCTCGGGTATGGTTTGTAAAACATTCAATCTCTCATGTATGTATTCCATAATATCTGATGGATCTTGCACTGGTGCTCTTGACATAGCATCCACATGTATCATTTTCTCTCCTTTTCTGTGCTTTATTTCCATGTCATATTCTTGTAGTAAATTGAACCATCTCGATTTCTGTGCATTCTCTGTTCTTGCTGAGTTCAAATATACAATTGCCTGGCAGTCTGTATACACTATAAATTTTAATCCTATCAGGAAAGTATGAAGCCTTTGTATACACCATACTACTGCCATTAACTCTAATTTTGTTGAATGATATCTGGCTTCAATTTCAGAGGTTTTCTTTAAAATATAGTACACTGGGTGCAAGTCTTTTTCATTTTCGCTTTGCAGCAGTATCCCTGCTAATCCTATAGCACTGGCATCACAATGTAGTTGTGTCACTACAGCTCTTGGATTGTACAACTTAAGTATCGGTTCTACACACAATGTGTCCCGTAGATCTCTGAACGCCTTCTCCTGTACTTCATTCCATTGGAACATCACTGTCTTCTTTGTTAAATCACTCAAAGGTCGTGCTTTCACTGCATAGTTGGGTGTAAATCTTCTGAAGTATGCTGTCATTCCTAGGAAACGCATTACTTCATGGACATTCTTGGGTCTTGGAAATTTCTTGATCGCCTCTACTTTTGCCTTGCCGGGGGCTATTCCTTTTCCCGACACCACGTAGCCCAAATATTCGACTTGGGGTAACCCAAACATACATTTCTTTAATTTTAATGTGAATTTCGCCGCCTCGAAAGCCTGAAGCACAAGCTCCAATTTACTCAACATTTCTGTCCAATCCCTTGCTCCCAATAGCAAATCATCTAGGTAACATACACAAATTTTGTTTTTCAACGGTCCCAATACAGTATTCATTAATTGGCAGAATTCATATGGAGCATTTGTAAGACCAAAAATCATCCGTTCGAATTGACCAGTTTCATCCGGTGTGATGAATGCTGTCTTCTCTTTTGCTCCTTCTGTCAGTGGAATTTGCAAGTAACCATGCGCTAGATTTAGGGTTGTGAAAATCTTGCTGCCACTTAAATTTTCAAATTGCTCTTCGTCATATCAGCTAACGGCTTCATCATATTTAAATTTTCAGTACCTTCAGTCCCTCGGACTTTCTCGCTTCTATCAAATTCACTAGGTCCATTCATGTTGTCGGTCTCCTGCACTCTGTTTTTCTGCATCGAAAATCACTCTGGCTATAACACCGCCCTTCAGTGTTCGATCACACTCAAAACTGCCTTGTAAACCGCTACAAATTCGATCACCTAGCACGTACTTCTCACACACGACCGCGAAAGAAAAAAAAACCGCCAACACACCTACAGATCGCCGATTACGGTAATTCTTCACAAAATTCATATATATCCCACTTCTGAAATATTATCACTACTAGTTTTATTATTCAATTCATGCACAAACTACAAAAACAATATACATCAATATTATTGATCTTGAAAATGTTCATGAACCATTATCTACATTTTACATGTTGACACTTTCCTTTACTTCCACGCCCATCGTGAAGGTTGTCACTAGGGAGACCAGTCCCTACCAACTTAAAGTATATGAATTATAATCCCCTAATATAACTAAGTCGTGTGTTTTTAACAGTACCTTCCGCTGCTGTACAATCATGACACTGAACACTAATGATTGTTTCTTCCATTTCATTAAAGATTAATGTAACATTGTACAGTTTGGATCTTATCTTGTGCTTTGGGCATATTTTGCATTTTATTACGCACTGGTTACTTTCACTTTTAAGTTGAACGTAACCTACAGCAGATCACCATACTCTTTTCGGGATGCCCTTAAGGATAAAATGTATAGATTATTAAATGAGTATGTACTTTTGTTGCATATATGTATAATGAGCCATAGTTTACAAATCCTCTTGGTAGTTTAATATAATATGTTATACCTTTGCTGCTTTACTCCTCGAATTTCACTTGATGAAAAACACGAATTATTTTGTAGAAAGTGAGCCACCATAAAAGCGTCAACACGTAGCAAATTATCCGACTGAGCCTTACTAAAACCAACATCTGCCATTATGGAATGAATTCGGCGTTTAACAAACAATAAATTTTAACGACAAATAACAATAATATAATAACATAACACAAACTGTTCACATGAGATATAGTGCAACAACCTATATAATATAGAATAAAATACTGTAATGTAATATTATATACCTAGTTAGCATTTTCTTTTTATCATTTTAACATGATGTTTTTATAAAGTTAGTCTGATAATAAATCTTGAACGGATAACACCAAAAGAATTAAAAAGAAAATATTTTTAATTCGGGGTTTTTGGAAAATTCGTTTTTTAAAAACTTTCAATCTCATTTGAAACTTATAATTGGCGCAGTTCGGCAGGACGTTTTCGTGGGAAAATTCATTGTGAAAAGTTCCTGTGAGTGTTAACTCTTAAACAAAAACCGAAACCTACAAAATAAACTCAAGTGAGAAAAAAAGTAGTGCGACCACCAGCAAAGAGGCGGCACTCCGACGACTCCATTGCGGAAGTACCAGGAAGATCCGGTTATGCGACTGGGCGTAACGGTGTTATTACTGTAAGTAAATTTTTTCGTTCATGACAGACTCCTCTAAAATTCCTATTGATTCCTTCAGTGAAACCAATCAGGACTTAGAGCAATTTTTAATCACTAATTTTAACAAATTAAAAATTAATACAAATTTAAAAATGGCAACACCATCTAATGTATCCAACCAACCTTCCCCACCTGTTTTAGATATTAAAAATTTATCTATTATTCCAAATTTTGATGGAAATGTAAATAAATTACACCGATTCATTAATGCAGTCGAATCGATTTTAAATCACTACTATGATGATAAAAATTTAGGCAGTTTCCAAAATGTTCTTTTATTAAACGGTATTTTAAACAAACTTGAAGGTAGGGCTGAAGAAGTTATAGCTACTTATGGTTGTGACAGTTGGAAAAAGATTAAAGAAACGTTATTGGAAAACTTTGGCGATCAACATGACGAAAATTGTTTAAATCAGGATCTAGTAAATTTGAGACAAAAACCAGGTGAAACACCTAACCAGTTTCACGAAAAAGTTATGCATTTATTAAACACCATTTGTAATTACGTTGATTTACATTCTGAAGAACCAGAGAAAACTAGTAAGAGAGATTTCTTCACAAAGCAGGCATTAAAAACATTTTTAGCGGGTTTAAGGGAACCTTTAGGGCCCATAATTAGGGCAATAAGACCTAGAACTCTTGCGGAAGCTATGCAGTACATTAACAAGGAAGATAATATAAAATATTATCAAAAATCGAATCAAATTGAAAACAAGAAGCCCTCACAAGTACATAAAACCATCCACCAATTTCCACAAAATCACTATTATCCAGGCGCTTCGCAAATACTCAATCGTCCTGTAACACAAATACCCCAATTTCGACCAAGTCAATTCCCTCAAGGACCTGTGAACATCCAAAGAAATCCTAATCTTCCTGCTAGAAAGTTTCCAACAAAAAGTCAGGTTTTTGGTAAACCAACGAACGTTTGGAAACCGGGTACCAATATTCTATTTCTATTTCTACTCGTAATACTTCTCATGTAAAAAACCCAAACCCCGTCAATGCATTTCAAAACTACGGTCAAAAACCAAGGGTGATTTCTGAAGAGCTATTCAATACAGAGTTCGATGACCAATCGAACAACGATCTAGAATACGTTTATGATAATCAACAAGCTTACGAAACCTGTTATGTTGATGACGAGCACTGTGAAGATTCTGAATATGAAAATTTTCCTCAGGATCCCGATATCAACATCTCGACATAATAGAGCATCATATTTCCACCAACAAAAAAGAATTACCCCATATCCAGACCTTTTGACCCCCTCTCAAGCTCCTAATCGACACTGGTTCAACTAAATCCTTCATAAACCCTCAAATAGCTTGCAATATTATCAAGACAAAATTATTTACGAACCTTTTACAGTCTCTACAATTTTTCAAAGCTCATCTCATGATTATTGTGCTGAGATACCAATTTTTCCAGAATTCAATTGCAATGAAAATTTCAAATTTTATCTTTTTAATTTTCACAATGTATATGATGAACTTATTGGACTTGACAATCTTAAACTTTTGAATGCACAGTTAGACTTTATAAATTCAAAATTATACACCCCCACATGTGTCATACCAATCAAATACCAACCTTCTTGCCAACAAACTTTCAAAAATTTCAATTTAAAAATTGATCCACATGGTCGAATTGTAACTGAAATTCCTGTAAACCAGAGGAATGGTGATGTTATAATTCCGCAACAAATTATTCAAAATTGCAAAATTTCAGAAACCTTATCCGTGACTAGAAATGGTTTGGCTTTAGTAGAAATTCTAAACGAAACTGACGATGAAATCAATCTATCTTTAACAGATTCAATTAAGGTAATTCCTTTTGTCGAAAATAATCATGAACTTCACCAAATTGATGTAACATCTAACAGTGAACAAGACTCTGATACCGGAGACTTGATTAGAACATCCCATATGAACTCCGAAGAAAAGGAACAAATACTTAAATTGTGCAAAAAATATTCTGACATTTTCCATAGAGAAAATCAAACGTCAACATTTACGAAGCAGGTAAAACATTGCATAAAAACAACAGACGAAATTCCCGTGTATACTAAGTCATATAGATATCCATTTATACATAAACCAGAAGTGGAACGACAGATAAAATTCATGTTGGAGCAAAGAATCATCCGGCCAAGTAACTTGCCCTGGTCATCACCAATTTGGGTTGTCCCAAAAAAGGCAGATGCCTCTGGGAAGAAGAAATGGCGCATTGTGGTAGACTATCGCAAGGTCAACCAGAAGACGATAGACGATAGATACCTCTTGCCCAATATCACTGATGTGCTAGACAAATTGGGAAGATGCAATTATTTCACCACACTAGATTTGGCCAGCGGGTTCCATCAAATTGAAATGAATCCGGAAGATACCCCAAAGACAGCCTTCAACGTAGAAAACGGGCACTATGAGTACGTGAGGATGCCCTTCGGACTCAAGAATGCCCCTGCGACCTTCCAGCGGGTCATGGATGATGTCCTAAGAGGATTGCAGAACGATATTTGCCTAGTGTATCTAGACGATATAATTATATTCTCAACATCCCTCCAGGAACATGTTGTCAACCTTACCAAAGTATTTCAACGCCTACGAGAAAACAACCTAAAAATACAACTCGACAAATCGGAGTTTCTAAAAAGGGAAGTGGCATATTTGGGTCACATTGTCACTCCTGAAGGCGTAAAACCAAATCCCGATAAAATTGCAGCCATTAAGAAGTACCCACTACCTAAAACTACGAAAGAAATAAAAAGCTTTTTAGGTTTTTTAGGTTACTATAGAAAATTTATTAAAAATTTTGCACGTATAACTAAACCATTTATGCTTTGCTTAAAAAAGGATGCTAAAATCGAAATTACTCCACAGTACATTAAATGCTTTGAGAATTGTAAGAAATTATTAACAAACGATCCCGTCCTCCAATATCCTGACTTTTCCAAAGAATTCAATTTGACCATCGATGCAAGTAACGTGGCGATAGGTGCTGTGTTGTCACAAGGACCTATCGGAAGTGACAGGCCAATCGCATATGCTTCAAGAACATTAAACGAGTTAGAGCAGAACTACAGCACGATTGAAAAAGAGCTTTTGGCAATCGTCTGGGCTACAAAATACTTTCGACCGTACCTCTTCGGAAAAAAGTTTAAAATTATCACTAATCATAAGCCCCTGCAATGGCTGATGTCGTTAAAAGAGCCGAACTCCAGGCTAGTGAGATGGCGATTGAAGCTTGAGGAATTCGAATACGAAGTCGTGTATAAAAAAGGAAAAGCCAACACTAACGCGAACGCTTTATCTCGTATAGAGATACACACCAAAGAGTTTTCCAGGTATATGGATGAGTTTAACCAACAACTGAAACTAAGAAATCCTGTGGATGATGACAATATGTCTACAGCTGTCAACATAACTGAACCCCCTGCATTGCAGGATGTTACAGAAATAAACGCAGAAACTGATAATCTTGCGAGAAGATCATCCGAGGAAACTCTTACCGGTAGCGAACCAGAAATCGAGCAGAATCCTAGACACTCATCTGAGGAAACACTTACCGCAGAAGAAGGTGATTCTGACGAAGGTGCTACCATCCATTCAAGCCACCAATTCAACAAATTCCATCATCCGAAAGAGCACTTAATACATACGACCATCAAGTAATAATCGATTTTGTTTTACGTTCGCCAACTAAACCTAAAATTCAACAAATATTTCCTACCAAAAGACTATTACTTGTTCAAATTTCAATCAATGACTTAGAAAATGACATCGTTAACTTGTTTAAAATCACCTAGATCCAGATTTCACTCATGCTATTCTTTTTATAAATGAATCATACGTTTTGCAAATATGCGGAATTGTTCAGGAAACCTTCAGTATTCGGCTTTTAAATTGGTAAAGTGTAACACATTATTAGAAGACGTCACCGAAACAGAACGACAGCAAGAAATCATAAGAAATTATCATGAAGGTAAATGTAATCATAGAGGCATTTTAGAAACAGAAACGAGAATACGAAGATCCTATTATTGGCCAAAACTTAGAATAGACACTACTCACTACATACATTTTTGCGAAGTGTGTCAAACCAACAAGTATGATAGAAATGCACCCAAACAAAAATTAATGATCACGTCTACACCATCGACACCTTTTGAGATTGTTCATGTTGATACTTTTCGAGCACAAGGCCAAAAGTTTCTGACTATAATTGATACATTTTCTAAATACGCGCAGGCATATCCTCTAACAGGCGCGTCAGGTATCGAAGTTGTCAGAGGATTCGTAATTTTCATGACCCATCATGGTCTGCCAAATTTAGTCATGGACAATGGTTCCAAACTAAAAAATTCAGTAGTCCAAGAATTCTTTAAAACTCATCAGGCAAATACTCATTTTATAACGGTCAATAACCCCCAATCCAATAGTGCAATCGAGAGGTTTCACTCCACTCTCATTGAACATCTACGTGTACTAAGGCTTAAGGATAAAGGTAAAATAGATATATTGAACCAAATGCCTTATGCAATTTTAGGGTACAATAATTCGATTCACTCAGTGACTAAGCAAAATCCAATTGACATCATTAATAGCCATTTAAACTCAACAGATCCATTTAACATAAACATTAATGAAAAATTGTTAAATAATTATATCCAGGAACATCGCGACGCAACTAAAGAAATCTATAAAAGGTTAAACGAACAGTTAGTTAACCAAAAGGAATCTGTTATTGAAAATCATAACAAGAGTCGCGAAGATCCATTGACCTATAACCCCGATACCAATGTATATAGAAAAATCACCACTGATACTAGAAATAAGTTGCTGCCAAAATTCGCGAAAGAAAAGGTAATAAAAAACAAAAAGCTGAAGGTAAAAGCTTCACGTAGAACCTATCATAAACAAAATTTGAAACGTCCTCCGTCTAACCAGTCGAAATTGTTGCAGATGCCACCTGGCAACCCTTCAAGAGGTAACAATAACCAACCTCAACCGGAACCCAGGGATTCTACCGTACAAGCTGGGTCCAGCAAAGATAAAATTTAAAACCCATACATTCATCCATTACTTTAACCTAGAAACAGTGTAATGTTATTTTAAAATTTGCACTAAATCCGCCCCTGTTTCTTAGTTTCGTTCAGATATTTGTTTTCTTGACGCGCAATATTTAAATTGTTTTATTAAAGGAATGTTTGTTACCATTGTTATTTTAAAGAATTGATAACTTTGGGGTCTCGACGTCTAGACGCCAGTATGCGTGCTTTTCGTTCATTTTTATTATCAGCTTCCCAGAATCATTAGTTATAATCTTGCAGTTACACAGTCTCGGGGAAGTCAAGTTTAAACTAGCGAATCTACGATGGGGATTTTCCATTGTCTTATTAGAATATCCAAATCTTGACCTAATACAGCGTGCATCCGACTTTTTAACCCCACTTCCGTAAGTACGAACTGCGTAACAAAGAACGCAGAGGTTAGGGATTACGTTGATAGCTGTTGACTTGAACTAACGTGTGGTGATTTTCGGCGTCTACCTCTACATCCCCTAATTGGATTCAAACCAAATTAAGTGAAGCGATCTTCTTAGAAAAGAGATCGGACTGAAGAAATTGTAATTTCTTCATGTCAAAGACGCGCAATAGTCGCGGAAGAAAGCGGTTTGTTTACCAAAAGCAAGGCTTAAAAATTTCGTTATCGTGGGGAATTTATAACCCAAATATAATTACGCTGGTGTCCTCCAGGAAGCAGAAATTGTAGAGGGTAGAAACGCAATAATTTTGGTTCCGTTAGTGCAACGCTAAAGGGTCTGTCGAGAACAGAAACTTCCCGTCCCGTAAAGTGTAGTACCTGTGTATTCTACATCTTGGAAGCTCCGTGATCCTAATGAACTAAGTAAATTTAAAGAGCGTATGAGACTCAAAGTGCTTTTAGTTTTTTTAAAGTTTGTGTATAAATACTTGGCTGTTGTTTTTGTGCTTTTCGGTTATCGTTTATAACAGTGATTGTTTGTTGAAATCTAAGTTCCCTTGAACATTGGTGAACGTGAAATTTTACGTCGCATACTACGTGGATTAGCTGCTATCGTGGAAATCAGAGACCTGCACATAACATCTGGAAGGAAGATTGCCGCTATAGTAAGAAAGACCTATTTTGTATTGCTATTTGAGTTTTTTTATAATTGTGTCATTTGATAAAGACTAGGAGAACGTGGAATTTGCGAAATATTCCATACGAAAACCTTGCTTAGGCAAGATCAGTTTCGATTTTCTTATTAAATTATAATTTTCACGATCAATATTTTTAATTAACTTGTAACAGGAACGTTCCCAGGTAATTTTAGCTGGTGTTGAGTAAATTATTGCAATTTAAATAATAACGTTTGACTATTTTTTTGTTATTAGCTATAAAGTTTAATTGTTGCTATTTCAAAATTTTCTTTTTGTTTATTGTAATAACTTGTTGTTTTACTTTTATTTTCTTATTTGTGTATCAACTTTGTTCTCCAGTAAAGATATTAATTCATACCTTTTTATTGATATTCTTTTGTAGTGTTATTTTGTTATTTTTATATTCTTGTTTGTGTGTGTTTAATTCATTTTGATTATTGTTTTGATAAATATAAGAAAGGTCAATTATTTACGTTTTGTGTTTTTTTTGTAAGTGGATCTCTGGTCCAGATAAGCAGTGTTAATTTCGTTATTGTTCGTTTGGCTATTAAAAAGCACGGTGGTGCTTAGTCCAAATTTCATTTATAGACTATAGATACCTTTGTTCAAGAGAGGAGTAAATATCAATCTGGTATTTCTTTCTTGGTCTGTTTTTTTAAAAAGAAGGAAGTCTTCAGAGGATTTCCTTGTCAAAATTGGTTAAGACAAATCAAGTGCTTATACAGTGTTCATACAGTATTTTTGTTTGTGTTGAGTCTCAATTGTGAAACGCTAAAGCGAGTTTTATTAAAGCTTCCACGAGGTAAGTTATACACAGGGTGAGGTTTCGTAAGGAGCCTATATACAGGGTGTCGGATTCACGAGTAATCGCGTGACCGACCATCAGAACTCTTCGATCTACGACTGCTGGCGCCCTCTTTGATGACCATCTACTAATTTAATAAGAGTTTTGGAAATCAGTAAGCTTCTATTTGTGAGAGATTAGTCAAGTTTATTTGAGAATCCACCCCCATCTGCGGCATGAGCTACGGGATTTAACATCTTCTATTGGTCTGAACGGGACTGGTGCATACTTTCGAGCATTTTCCCGTTACAACAGTTTCTCTAATCAAACATAACCAAGAAGTTATAACCTCTAACTTAAATAGAATACAATTTGAGTTTAAGGATTTAATGTTCAATCTTAATGATTATTTAGAAACCAGAAACATTTTGGATCAAATTAATTTAACCTTAAATTTAATTTTACAATTATTAAGTGACCTCGAGAATGCAGTCACGTTTGCTAGATTAAACACACTTCATAGTAGTATTCTAAAAATCGATGAACTTGAATCAATTGTACAAACTGCATTAAAGTATTATTCCTCAGAATCATTACTTTTCCCAAATTTACCAAATAATACATATAGATATTACGACCTTATAGAAATCGAGACTTATCATTCCAATAATAAAATCGTTTTTGTTCTACACTTTCCCTTAGTACTTCCTGAAATATTTTATTATTATCACCTATATTCCATTCCTACCCAAGATGGTACAACAATTATTCCCCCTAACACCTATCTGGTAATGAGCGAAAATTTTTGCCAATACATATCAATACCTTGCATCCACTTGCACCCTGGATACTACTGCCCAGATGGCAACCTTGTAATCGGAATGCAAGAAGAAGATTGCGTTTTCCAATAGTTACAAGTGGAATTTTCAAAAGAAAGTTGTCAACGAACCCCGGTGGAAATCACCAAAAGCATCGTACAACAAATCGACGAATCTCATTACATGGGAATTTTCTTGAATGAAACGAAAATTCAAACCGCTTGTCGTCATTCGGACCTCACCACGTTAAAGGGAAGTTATTTGATATACGTACCTACAGGATGCCGTTTCCAAACCAATGATTTTAACTATGTTATGTCAACGAGAAGGAAGTCAGCAGAGGTCAGCCAATGCTACTACCTGAAATTAATATTCATCTCACCAAGATAATAATTAAAACTGTAAACCTTGATAAAATTCACCACCTGCAGAAGGAGCAACAAAATTTAAAACCATTAATACCAATTTACAATAAAAACTCTCCGATTAATCTTTGGATTATTCCTATCTACGTGATCTTCGCTGGAATCTACCTTATAACATGTTGCATTCGAAGAAACTGGAAAAGGTCGAAACAAGATGGACCAACTCTCGTTAAAGAGCAGCAGCTACAAGATCCCTCAGAGCGCCCAGTGGCATTTTTCACCCCATGAAATACGCCACGATTACAGTGCAACCTATATAATATAGAATAAAATACTGTAATGTAATATTGTATACCTAGTTAGCATTTTCTTTTTATCATTTTAACATGATGTTTTTATAAAGTTAGTCTGATAATAAATCTTGAACGAATAACACCAAAAGAATTAAAAAGAGAATATTTTTAATTCAGGGTTTTTGGAAAATTCGTTTTTTAAAAACCACCAATCTCATTTGAAACTTATAATTCATGTGATAAACATCGTGATCGTCTGTCAGTGCTGTAGCGCTTATGCGTTTACTAAAATATGACGTCAGTTGCACGTTCGCCAATAGTAGATGTTTTAGGACAGCTGACCGATTTTAAATATTTAAGCATTTTTTAATATGAAATAATTATTAAAGTTATTTTATTTTTGCAAAAATACTTCATCCAGGGCTTCTTACAAACACAAAAGTACTTAAAAATGAAATAAAAACCGAATAATAAAACATGCGATTCTTCCTTATTACTTGAGATTTCTAAACGACGTTTTGCTAGACATCTTGATACATCTTCCCTTGGCCATAAGAAGAGGAATGTGGTTTCAGCAAGATGGCGTCGCGGCTCATTGAGGAATTGAAGGAAGGCCTTATATGGACTCCAGTTGACAACGTAGAATAACCAATGCTTGTGTAACAGTTAATGCAGACATGTTGAAAAATTTGACCTGCAGCCTCACAGAATATGCCACAAAATGCATAGCTAATGATGGTGGTCATGAGGAAATTTAATTTAATCTCCTAACGTATTTTTCTAATAATTGTTATTTAGTAACTATTGTTATAATACTTCAAGTTGTAATATTAAGGTGTTGCTTTTTGTTTTCTAATTTATCTATCGTTGCCTTTGAAGCAACCACATTGTCTGCTAAGAAAATGTTAACTCTAGTCCGACCAACAAGACTACATTTGGTAACTATTTGATTTTTTTTATTACCAAAAAACTTAATGAATTAAAACATTATTACTAGACGTCGTTGTCACAGATGTACCTATTCCTTTTATTCAGATTTCGGAGTTTTTCTGTTATTTGTTCATGATGTCCCAAATCCATTTGCAGGTAAAATTGAATTAATGATGAACTTCTATACCTTGTAATCTTGATAAGTTCCTGTTCGTCAATACCAGGTCTTCAGTGCATTAATTTGCCTCCCCTCTTGACATGTCTTGGAAACCATCGAACGGTATAATAGCCTTCCAGTTGAAGTACCATCATTTTGCAGTTCTTCGCTAAAGTAATCAGTTAAACATCTTACACCCTCACCTCCTTTCCAGGCTAACCCATACGACGCCAAGAAATAGAATCTTTTCCGAAGTTCATCTGGAGTATCTTCATTGAACTTATTTATAACATGTTCATATTCATCTTTCTTCAAGGCATGTGAACTAATTTTTCTTGTTTCTGGAGTTTTCTGGCGAAGTTTTCTTTTGTAGTTTCTCCAGTCTTTTGCTTTTTTTGAATTCTACGCCATTAAAAGGATGGATAATCCTTTTGTACTTGTAGTACGTTTCTTTTATTAATTTTGCGGTTATGTTTTATATTGTTTTGACAGAATAATTCTTCTAATGTATTCCATGCTTCTTCGGTCGTCATCATGCGAAACCCCTCTCAAAATCAAAACAGAGACGATGCAGACCGACCCGAATTAAATTTGACAACTAGGTTTAAACTATCCAAGATACATAAACTGGCCACGTGGAATATTAATAGTATGTACAATAAAATACATAATACCATTAATGAAATGAAAAGACTAAACATAAGTATACTCGGACTAAGCAAAATGCGGTGACCTAGTTCTGGACAAACAATAATTGATTATTACACTGTTTACTAGGCAGGAGAAATGGCGTTGCAATAATTCTCTCGAAAGAAGCCATCAGAGCTGTTACTGGCGTTATACGACATTCAGATAGAATCATAATGATACAATTAAAACTTGTACAGTAAATCTAAACATTATTTAAGTGTATGCGCCTACGACAGATTATGAAGACGAATTAGTGATTTAGAACGGGTTTCTAACTTGACAAAAAACATGAAATAACCTTTCTCATGGTATGAATGCCAAGATTCGTAAAGGCAGAGAAGATTCTATAAAATTGAAGACTTTGGACTTGGAAATCGTAAAGACAGAGGTGATAGATTCGCAAGGTTTTGTGCAGCAAGAGAACTGGTAATAACTAACACATTCTTCCAGCTTCCAAAGCGACACTTATATACTTGGACTTCATAAAAGATATAAAAATTCAATACTATCAGTGAAAACATATCCAGGGGTTGACGTGTTTTCAAATCGTAACTTGCTGGTAGGAAAAATACAAATGCGTTTTAAACAAACAAAGAAAGCTAACAAAACAATAATAAGGATGGACCATTAAAACCTAAACTCTAAAGAACTTTGCCAAGAAGTAACAAGTGAGCCGAATGAGCGACTGGGCGAAACTCAAGAGGATAATAATCCTGAAGATCTAGAAGGATTGCAAGTGAATATTTTAAGAAACCCAAAGTAAATTAACTAC
This sequence comes from Ignelater luminosus, assembly GCA_011009095.1. Classification (NCBI taxonomy): domain Eukaryota; kingdom Metazoa; phylum Arthropoda; class Insecta; order Coleoptera; family Elateridae; genus Ignelater; species Ignelater luminosus. The sequence goes on from VTPC01008603.1 coordinate 16,209, forward strand.
AAAAGAAAAACCAACTAAACAATCTTGGATGACAGGGATATTTTGACCCTACTGGAAAAAAGAAAACAATACAAAAATAATAACATACAACTATACAAAAGCATACATAGAGAAATTAGAGAGAGATAGAAACATATGAGAACAAATATGACCTTTTTCATCTGCATAAAAAATTAAAGGAAGTAGTTGGCGTTAGAAAAACTTACCATCTTAACTGTATAGACCGAGATGGAAATAAAACACTAGATATAGAGAAACAACTAGATAGATGGAAAGAATACGTGTCGGAATTATTTGAAGATAACAGAAGTCAAATACAAAGAACCGAGTCTTTAATAACATAAGATGAAGTAGAAAGAGCGATTAAATTAGCAAAAAATAAAAAAGGCGACAGGTCCTGACCAAATCTGTGCTGAAACACTAAAACTATGTGGTGAACAAAGCATCAGGATCTGATCTGGTATACAACACAGGTATAATTCCGGAAGATTGGTTCAGATCAACCTTTGTAGTGATACCAAAAAAAAAGCCACAAAATGCAGTAATCATAGAACGATTAGCTTGATGAGACACGTTTTAAAAATCTTTCTAATAGTGATACATACTGGAGTTTATAAAAAGATTGATTGCAAAATTGGAGAAATGCAATTCGGCTTCAGAAGCGGTTTAGGCACACAAGAAGCATTATTTTGTACACAAGTTTAATACAAAGATGCCGAGACGTTAACCACAGCGTATACATGTGGTCAATAGATTGGGAGAAAGCATTTGATCGAGTCCAACATGACAAATTATTGCAAATTTTAAAACCACAGAAGTGGATGGCAAGGACAAAGATGTATCTTATTTCCGTTCCTCTTTGACTTATATTCTGAACAAATTTGCAAAGAAGCTTTGGATGATACTAATGCTGGAATAATAATCAATGAGCAAGTGATCAACAACATCTGATATGCTGATGACACGTTGATACTGGCAAACTGTAATGAGCAACTGCAATACTTGATGAATAAAATAAATAACTCATGTAAAGACTATGGGCTAAAACTCAACACCAGTAAAACTAAATACATCAGCATAAACAAAGAGGATACTGCTCAAGATGGCCGTATACAGATTGGTGGCACAAATCTCGAACGAGTAAATAAATTTTCCTACCTGGAAACGATAATTAACAATAAGTGGAACCCAAGCTTTGAAATTAAAAATAGAATAGTTAAGGCACGAGCAGCTTTTGTAAAAAGCAGCCACGACTTAAATATAGACCTCTGAGTAAGGATGCTTAGATGCCATGTTTTTCCTGTGCTGTTGTACGGGGTGGAAGCATATGGACCGTCACGGATACGCTACTTTCGAAATGTGGGCTTATCGACGGATGTTGAAGATCAGGTGGACTGATTGAATAACAAATAAATCTGTTTTACAACGTCTCAACGAAACAACAGAAATAGTAAATACAATGAACCGCAGAAAACTAGAATATTTGGGACATGTAATGAGAAACCCTGAAAAGTAGGTACGCCATTTTACATCTGATAATTTAAGGCAAAATACAGAGTAAAAGAAGAGCCGGATGAAGGACAACTTCATGACTTAAAAACCTGTGGCAATGGTTTGGAAAGACAAGCCTGCAGCTATTTCGAGCAGCCGTAAATAATAAAACCATGATAGCCAATATGCTGGCCAACATGATAGTCAACGATCGTTAGCAGTTACGACACACGAAGATGAAGAAGAAGCATATAATGTAAACACGGCACAAGGCAGAAGTAGATTACTTTTTCTTCTATTTCCACAATCTGGTGCAGAACACCAATTTTCATCTTTATAAATTTTATTCATTTTGAAGCAGTTATGAAAACTAATGCAACATACAACAAACGTTTATTTAATAATAGCAATAAGAAGCAGCGGAAAATCAATTACAATTATACTTCACTATACATACAGCTTAATTTTTGTAAATATACTACGAATAAACAAGTATTCGCGTTGCACTGTTTATTATCAGTAATAATATTCCAAGGCCATTGATAATTGCAAAACAGCCTTATCACAGCTTTCGAAGACACGTTGCTTGATAATAGCACCTGTTACCTAAGTGCAAGTGCTTGAGAAAGTTGCGATAAAATGATGAATAATAATTTATTAACGTCCAGGCGATATTCGATTAGAATAGTATATTGAAAAACATGTTTTATAAGATCCTTCATTATCGCATTAATTGATGCTTTATGACACAAGTTTTTTTTATACCATTTTTCATTATTTTTAAAAAAAATGGTCAAAATAATATTCAAGATATTTATGGGTCGTAATAGGCCATGCTTTCATTTTGTTAGGTTAGAAGTGTTTTCTTTTTTTTTGAAAATTGCTGTACCTGCGGCTGTATTTGGCGCTGTTGTACGATCAAAAATGTTGCATAAACGTTTGCTTTGTTAAAAAGAGATCAAGTTTTCTTTATATTTCGCATCTATTAGTGTCAATTATAATAATTTATAATGCCAAAGAGTATAAATGAAAACATAAGCTGCAAATTATCAAAACTTTCAAACATGTTAGAAGAATTAATCCAAATTTAAAGTTGCAAAATATTTATAATTCGTTAGAAGACGTTTTTGGGGTAAGTAAATACATTTATTTCATTCTGTCCGGTATATACTACTTTACGTCATCGATTAATAGCCTGGAAATGATACATTACGACACAAGGCCGGTAAAGTAACTTTATCATTATTGAAAACTTTTGACAATAAACAAACAAATTACTTAGCGCGTAACTAAGCGACAGATTGTGACAAATTTGTCATGTTTCAAGCTACTGCTATCTGATATTTTTAGCAATTACTTTTTTAAAATATCTTCCACAATACTTTTAGACAGAATGAAATAAAACGTTGTACGATACACGGCCGTGAAATTTGAAATTCCCGCCTCGGCTCCTTCGTCGCCTCGGCTGTAAACATCTAACTCGTACTGTAACGAGTCAGTTCCTGGCTTTGTAACTTAACTAACTATAAACGCTTTGCTTAAATTTACGGAAGCTGATAAACTTGTTTTGTAGGTTAGGCGTTTTTAAATTAGAAGTGATTGTGCGACAAAGACCAGACGAGTTGAAATCTTCGGTATCTGGCAAACGACCCAAAAATAATTTGTTTTGGAATCATTTTTTAAAAAAAGATTTGCAACAACTAATTTTACAATACAATTCTCAAAATCAATATTATTCTTTGAATGATCTCTTGGTTAAAGTAAAGGAAAATTATGAATTTAAGGGAGAGAGGACAACTTTTGATTTTGAAATTCATGGGTTACAAATATAAATCAGTTAACGGTCGCAAGATTCTTTGTGAACAAAAACATGTTGTTGCATCCAAAATTACCTTTCTTAGAAAATTTTTACAGTATCTAAATTTTATTTTTGATTCTCAAAATAACGATCGGAATTATCACGCGACCATGACTGGGGATATTTTTCAAGATTAGGAGGTTAATCAGCATATTGCTGCTTTGGATAAGCTTGAGGAAAAGGTGTAATTGTTATGAACAATGCTGCTTACCATTTGGTGTAGTTGGATAAACCTCCAACGTTTTCCTCCCAGAAAAGCCAAATGAAGGAATGGTTGACTAACCCCAATGTCAAATTTGATTTAAAACTTTCCAAAAAGCAATTATGGGATTTAATAAAACCTTTTCGATTGGACGATAAAAAGACGTACGTAATTGATGAACCGCTGAAAGAGAAAGAATATGAAGTTCTTGGAATGCCTCCGTACTATTGTCAGTATAACCATATTGAAATAGCATGGGGGTATTGTAAGTCTTATTACAACAAGCACATAAACTCTGGAACACCTTCTAAAAATCGTGTCCAGAATTTATGGCTTGAGTCTCTTTCAAAATGTTCTTCAGACATGTGGCAAAATTTCTGTGATCACTGCGAAAAGCTTATTTCGGCTGACTGGAAAAAACGTATGGAGAATATTTCGTTTGAAAATATTTCTCCTTTTATTATTTCGCTTGTGAAATCTGACTGAATTTTTTTCGGATAATTCAAAGCTAGATTCATCTCACGAAGTAATGGAAGTGGAATGAGGGCTTACAACTATTTGGTATCAAAATTTTTGTGTAATATCACCACAATCATCTTGTGGAAAAAACCTTGTACAACAAATATTTACATGATCATCAGCGGTCTTTATTACTTGTTTCCACCCCCTCTCCCCTGAAACGGCAGGGCAAAGGGCGGGGACTTTTAGTATCTTTACCTCCTAACTACCCTCAACACATTCCTCAAGAGAAAAATTCTCCCCCAATCCATGTCTTCTACAACCCCTTCGTTGACTGGACTAATTTGGTATATTAAAAATTTGCAATTTTTGAACTTTATAAATTCTTAACCCACCGCTACCTGACTAGCAGGTGATGACTAACGTCTTTGTGTAAAAACTTTCAACTTTTATTAAATACCTCCCCCAATTTACCATTATGTCTCTTACTCTATTATATTTAAAGTTATTTTAATAACTGCAAGCACGAAAAGTACAGCAGTACCAACCCAGTTCATTCGAGCCGCCTTTTACTGCTTCATTCTAGGCCGATCTGAATCGCTGCATTTCTTCCTATGATTCCAACCCAAACTTGCGAAAAATTCACCTGAGATTTATTTTTTTATTTTTGCCTAAGCCGTGTATTCACAAGAAGAGTCACAAGAATCACATTAAAGTCGGGATTGGTCGTCCCAGCGCCGATCCACAAATTAGTTAGTGAGTACTGCACCTGCAAATCCAGCCTTGATTTTGAATTGTTTCCGTCTATACTTGTATTTAAGTTAATGCAGATTCCGTTCAGTTTGTTTTTCCTGAATTCATCTGAAATTCGTCCAGGATCTCTGTTTCCTGATGTTCAAAATCCAAATTGTGTACTCCGCTCAAATTTGTTGCTTTACACATTCGTGCCAAGTCTTTCCTGAATTGTTCATATTGATTTTAGTTCTTTTATTTCATTTTCAGATTCTCCGTTATTTCCATTACCCCACTTCGTCCAAAATTCATTTAAGTTCATGTAGAGTCCATTCAATCTGTTTTTTCTTTATTCTACACTCAAGATTTTTGAAAAATTCGTTTGGAACGTCAAGTTTTTTGACTGCCATTCTGTTTTCTAAGGCTAAAGTTTGTCCGAATCGTCTACTTTATTTCCAAATTCCTACAGGATTTGTGTAGAATTTATGTTGATCATGTGTTTAGGCGTTTAACATCGCGAAGTACGCTCAGAATTATGTGCTACTATCTCAGATTTCTAAAATTCGTTGGGAAGCTATTTGATTTTTCACTTTAAGCTCATTGTAGGCTTTACAAAATTAAAAAAACCTTGCAGTTGTGAGCAGAGATAATTCTCTAGCATTTGTCACATATGAGACACTAAAATCCTGCACGGAGCGAAATTTTTAGGTTCGACCCGACTAGGCCCGAAAAAACCCAGTAACTTTTTGATCAGCTGGAAAAGCCCGAGAAGCCCGACAGAGCCGGGAAGCCTGACAGGCTTGAGACCCCTGAATTATTCGACAGGTCCTAGAGGTCTCATATGACCAAACGACCCGATAGTCCGGGATATCCTTTTATAACTGAAGCACGACCCGACCTGAACTCGAGCTTTAAGCAGGTCCGTGCAGGTTTCTACGGGACCGTACGAAACTTTCCCTTTTCGGTTCAATATAAAAATAATACTTATCCGGGCGAATTTGAAAATAACGCCTGTCTAAGTCGATAGTGCAATCCTTTGGTGGAGTTCAGTACTAAAATAGTTCGTCCGACTTAGTACGAAAAAGATCTTGGTCTGGTCTACTTCGGGTCAGTACAACAATAACGGTCTGACCCGTTAAGCTTGACAGGTTCGACAAGCTCGAATTGCCAGACAGGCCTGAATGGTCTGACAGGCCCGATTGACTCGACGTAGTCCCGTAATGTCTGATTAATTTTTAAAATGAGGCCCGGTCCAACCCGAACCCGAGCTTCGAGCCGGGCCGCGCAAAGGTCCGACTAAAAGTCCCAGCTTGTGCAGGCTTCTATAACAAAGAATATCAGTTTGACACGATTCTTACTGTGCAGAATGCATATGAGTAATGTAATAAAAAATCCCAGATTTCAAGTGATGCTTTGCAATATTATTTCATAAATACCAAATAAAAAGGAAAGTAACTAATTGTTACTACTACAAGGCTGGATTAAAAAGTTTCCGAAATGAAAGTGAAAATAAATGAAACTCAATATATTTTTCTACATAACACCAACGCATCTCTTTCTTCGAGGCCTGCAAAATATGAAACTGAAGTGTCTTTTTTATTGGACCTGTGTTTCTTTTCAGATAGAAGTTTTTTCACTCGAATGCGTTTTTTGTTCTGGAATGCGCAGACGCGGCAGCCATCTTGCTGAAAGTTTTTTTAATTCCAATTCTTGGTGCAACATATTGACAACCCGTTCATACGAGTTAGTCAGCCTCAACTATTTCACAAACTTTTATTTAATGATTGATTGTCTAAACGAAGTTCAACAATGGTGTGGGTACGTCTACGTTTGAATTAGACATCCAAAAACTGATGGTAGAAAACGATGGTGAAGAGTCGCCAAGAACAGAATTCAATCTGGCTTTAACATCTGTGGTTGTTTTGCCCTCCAAATAAAAAAACTTTAATGACAGCTCTAAATCTCATTTTTCTCCATAATTGAAAAATCACGAAATACAAATGCATCAGCGGTTATCATAAGTGAACTAAATGACAGATCAATTTAATTTTTTTTTCTGTAAACAATTGAAATACCAGCCTACTTGATGATGCAAAATAAACTGAATTACGGCCACCATCTATGGGCGATTTCGGAAACTTTTTAATCTTATCGATTTGAAACTCATCTAGGTTGGCCAATACAGCCTTCTGATTGATTCTTAAGGATGAATTGTAGGTACAATCGGAAATAAAAGTATAAAGAATTTTCACTAAATTAATATCTTTCAATATCTTTTAAAATACGGCATTTAAATGAAAAATTTTTTCACGTGCTTGTTTTTAATAACAAATTTTTTAAAAAATAGAAATTTGTTTGACTAATAATTTTTAAATAAAATTTTTAATATTTGTAAGAATTACAAAATAACTTTTGTCCGTGACTGTACCCTGAAATTAATTTTAAAAAGAAAAAATACATAAATTTTTTATATCAGAAATCACTGATAAAAATTATTTCAATATACGTTAAAAAAAATTAGAAGAGTGATATATATACCAAGAAATGGTAAATTTGATTTTAATAATATTAATTAAATAAAGTAAGTCTAATTATTATCCAGTGAAACGTGACAACACCACGATATTTTAATAGTTGGTAGTTTTAATTTTCTCCATTTCAAAACTAATGAAAGCGTATGCGCATTGCGCAGTGACGTGACTGTTTACATTTACAACACTGAATATTTTAAAGAGCAAGTACAACCAGCGTATAGATATTGACAAGTAGACAAACTCTCACAAAACGCGAGAAACTAGCTCGGAAACAAACACCCGAGCTGGCTTGGTAGTACGCGTTTCTATAATAGATGTCACGACAGTCAAACGCAACGCGAGGTTACCGGCATGCAGTAATTGAGGTTAGACCCATGTTAGACCAGTGTCGTACACGTTTTCATAGTTTTCATTCATTAATGTTCATTTAGTGCTGGTGAATTTTTACAAATATGTCTTTGAGGAGCATTTGTATGGTGAAAGGACGCCGTGCAAATAACGAAACGTTTAATGTACATTTTTTTAAATTTTCCAAGAATAAACAAAGGTAAGGAACAAAAGTTTTGTTACTTCCGATTAACTATAATGATGTATTGATATAATAAATATTGTAGATGTGAAGAATAGGCATGCTTTAGCGGAGTCTACGAGGTGTACCAAAATAATTTAGATGTGATGGTGCAAAGTTCATATTATAAGATCTGCTCAGCACATTTTGAAGACCATTTCATTAAAGGCAGAAATAAGAAATGCCTTGCTGCAAATGCAATACCAACAATAATAACTCAGCAAACAGCAGAACAAGATACAAGTCAGGTGCTGTTAGGTATGCATATCTAATAAGCTTTTAATAAATATCGTAGTAGTATTTACTAATTCGACTCATCTATTGAAGACTGTTACGTAATTAATTATTTATACTTTTGAAATAATTACAAATATATATTAATATCATTACTAAAATTCATTAAATTGCAAGAGGAATATTTGTAGTATCCCTATTTAAAAAGTTTTTAATACTTTAATTTTCTATTTTATTATAGAGATAAACGATATTTCAAATGATATAATATAAATGAAACAAGTTTAAAACTATTTCTAAATTTAATAAACAAACAGATGTTGTTTAAAGTAAAATTATGTTTGCTTGTATTGACTCTGTTAATGTTTTCTTATAAATTTCATGTTTAACAGATTTTGATGTGCATATACAAGTACCACCTACAACAGAACCTCTCATCAGGGTATCCAAACCTCAAAGTCATTGAGTGAGAGGCCACTGAGAAAAAAAGCATTGTGGCTTAAGATCGTTCATTTTACAACAACAAGTTCGGTCATTGAGGAAACAGCTGCAGATTGCTAATCAACCACTGCAAGAATATTTTCAACAATAGCACTATTGATATGATTTTGATTTTTAAATTGAACTTTCACAGAGAACAAATCTGTCAAGACAAAACAGAATCTAAATTAGTTCCAACGGCTCTAACAAAGTATCAGAAATTCATGTATAATGTGGTTTGTGGGAAAGTAAGCCATTTCAAATCATAACAAGTTAATTATATCAATGGATATAAAAACTACAAATTGAAATTCAACATAAGTCATTCCTGGATTATTTAGTAATTAGTTTAGAAACAAAATATTTTCAACCTGTGCAATAAGTTAATTATTATAGTTAGCAGTTGTATCATATTGCATGTAATTTTGTTTTATTTTATTTAAATTTTATAAAACAAGAGAAAGAATATTAATGTAATTTTTAATAAAAAAAAACAATAGTTGTACATAATACATGTATAAATAACAAACATATGTAGCAAAATAATTTTTTTTATAAGTAATATGAAAACAACCAATTTATTTTTTTTTAATTTATTTAAATGCAACCATTAAAGATAGATATTTGTGTACAAAAACAATAATGTATCTAAAATGTATTGTGTTAAATTTGATTTCTTTGGATATTTGTGCATGATTTACAACCTCATGTTTAATTTAACAATGCCATTATAAATTTGGTAAAATGAAATTTAATAACAAACAATGCAATGGTAGCCTTTCTAGTAATTCATAATGTCTATAAATAAATCTGCGCACGCCACTGATACAAGCGCAGCGCCACCAGTTGAAATATCGGTACTACCAGCCAGCTCTTAGTTCAAGGTCACCGGCCGGCGTTTGAAAAGAACAAAAGATTTTTGAAGAGTTGTTCTACTTGTTATACGCTGGTACAACCCTTCAAATAATAAAAGCCTTGAAATGTTCCTTATCGAAAAAATTGAAGAAAAAGAGTTACAATCATTGCAAAAAGCAACTATTAAAAAAAATTGTAAACTCATTTAAAGAAATTTAATTATTAAACAGCATATTTGAAGTTTATTTAAAATATATTATTAATTTAGAAGATGGAAATGTAATTATAGTTTATTATTACCATTATGTGCATTTTTCAGATTATATTTATTTTGGTAATTGTCGATTAGTATTAAAAGAATTTAATACCTATATATCAATAACTTATAACATTTTAATTTATAAATTTTATGCAACAATTAAATATTGTTATTCATTGATTTGATGTCACTATTAAATTTTGACTGTTCTTACATTTAAATGCATTTAATTGAGATTTAGATTTTCGCGGTAACATATTGTTTGTGAGGTTGCCACGTTTTCACTGTGAATCACACTCTGCATTCAATAATACTGTAAATATCGCTCATTTTTATTATTCTTCTGTATAAATAATATTGAAACCACTAAATGTTAATTGCTTTTATGATTTCTAGATATTCAATCTACTAGTTTACAATTTGACGAATTCTTCGAATCTTATTTTCAATACTATTTTTTAATTTGAATTGGTCCGATAGCACGTTTTCCATTTAAGCACGTGTAAATTTGTTATAACTAAAAAATGTTATAACTTTTGAACGGTCTTGTAAAAACATCCCCAATTTTTCTAGGAGCTTCAGGAAACTTGTCAGAATAATTTATAATTTTTTCAACGTATTCTCATTATTTTTAATATACCTACAAAACATCCTTAAATGTTTGTATGAAACAATCATAAATAATATCGCAAATGCATGTCAAATTATAGGATATCTTGTCATGCAAGAGAGATATTTGGTCCGACTGTTTCCCGAAGAGAATTTGCAGCAAGATACTTCCAAACAAAAGATTATTTAGAAACCTCAAGAAAAGAAAAAGTCATTAAATTTTACAGTTTTGTGACAATTGCTGTCAAGTAAAATTGTCGATAATTTCTAGTTGGACTTTTCTGAGGGAAATAGTGTAATTGGTTAATTTTGCACACGTAGCTAGAAATGGATTAATTAATTGAATTAGAATGTAAACAAAAAATTTTCTATACAAAAGTTTGCGCATTGCAATATTAATTACGCAAGATTAAAGAGCACTTAATTTACCAAAGTTCTGTAGTGATTACTCACCTAAATTCTTTTGGAATACATTGTCGATTGTGGTACCTTTGTTTCTTTTTTCAGATCTTACTATTACTTCCTCAATTAATTAAAATCATTGGAATTGTACAAAGACAGATATAGATTTCTTAAAAGTGGTGAAAACCGGTTGATCTCAAGGTCGAGATCTACCCTTCAATGGATAGTCATACAACCTTGTCATGTAACTTAAACGTGGGGTTATATCATCCAATTCAATCAATTAATTCCTGATGAGTACATCCGCTACGCTATATTTAGATAGCAAATACAGCACTTCATGACTGTTTTAGTTTATAAAAAATAAATAGTTTGCAGAACCAACCTTTTCTATATTATTATATTGATTAGATAATTGTTTTTAATAAATACCTTTCAACATAAACCACAAGATACTTGAATTATCTCATGGAAAAAATATGCGTAGAAAAGCAAGAAAGATAATTAAACTGATTAGAAGTTAAAAATAAAGGTAGATCAAAATTAAAAATCATTTATAAGTGGCTTTGTTTTTCATGAAATTAGAGTTTGATCTTAAACAACACATAAAAACAGATGATTCAAGCGCTCTTCAGTTGTTAAAATACTAGATGGTTATTTGGATAGAAGGTCGTAGAGTTTAACAGTAAGAAAGATCAAATAAGTTATAAGAAACACCTTTTGGTGTTTCGTTTTAAGATATTAAAATAAACTATTACATTCAAATTGAATGACGCGCCGGAGAATGCGTTTTCGTCCTTACCTTCCCGTGCGGGGAACTGTCAGGTTAGCGTTAGGAAATAAAATGGTAGTTGTGGTATGTGAGGGCGTTTTTTATTTGTATCAAAAAAGTATAAATATACAAGTGGGTGTCTTTTCTTGTACATCATTAGTTTATACACCCAGACGAACACAATAGTTGGCGACGAGGATGGGATTATAATTCAATATAAAATATACAAAAGGTGTTGGAGGTTAGGACGCCACGTTTTATTACATACAACGTTTACAAGAAAAGAACGAAATAAGAATGTCGACGGTACAGCAATTGTTTACAATAGAAAATTTCAACTCGGCGACTACAACCTCTGAAACGTTTAGAAGATGCATTCAAAGTATTCAACACAAGGACGAAATGAAGGTATACTTTATTTTACATTACATGGGCTCACAAACCTACAATATTTTGTGTGAAAAGCTGGTTCCCGTTGAACCTGAAACGAATACATGTAAAAAAATACTTGAACTATTACAAAATTTCTATTCACCGGCCCCTCTGGAAATTGCAGAAATCTACAGGTTTCAGTCAAGGAAGCAGCAAGAAGGAGAGTCGATACAGGAATATTGTCAGGCATTACAGAAATTAAGTATTAATTGCCACTTTGGTACATATCTTGGTCAAGCAATACGAAACCAATTTGTGTTCGGACTGAATTCTAAAAGAATACAAGCAAGATTATTAGAAACGAAGAATTTACAATTAAAAACTGCGTTGGAAATAACAAGTAATATAGAGATTACAGACAAGGACGTACAGCAACTACATGGGAAGATCATTTCGGTTAATGCACATAAATACACATAAAAGGCTATTATAAATGCACGAGGTTATTATATGGTATCGCTTCAGCACCAGCAATTTGGCAAAGAACGATGGAAAATATATTACATGACATTCCAGGCGGTACGGTTACGTTACAAGCAATATTTGAAAGATTTCAACAGTACAATATTAAAATTAATTTAGATAAGAGTGAGTTCTTTAAAGACAAAATTGAATACTGTGATTATATATCGATAGTAAAGGGTTACACAAATCTCAAAATAAAATAGAGGCCATAAACAAGATGATGCCTAGGCCGACAAATCAAACTAAACTACGTGCATTTATAGACATGGTTAACTACTATGGTAGCTTTATAAAAAATTTAAGCTCAATTCTGTATCCACTAAACAGATTATTGTGTAAAAATACAACATTCGTTTGGTCTAAAGTATGTCAGAAAAGTTTTGAATTAGTCAAAGAAAAATTCCAAAGTGAGAAATTTTTAGCACATTTTGATCCAAAATTATCGCTCGTGTTAGCTACTGACGATTTAAAAAAAATATTGGGAACTTACAAAAAGGTATTAATATTGCGGAAAAGGACGGATTTCACATTAGTCAGAATGAATTTAGTTTACAGCAAGGAATTTTAATGCGTGGCCATAGAGCTGTAGTACGAAAACAGTTACGTACAAGAATTTTACACGAACTTTACGAAGGACATTTCGGTGTAGTAAAAATGAAGGGTCTAGCTCGCGGTTTCTGTTGGTGGCCTGGAATTGACAGGGAGATAGAGAATTTAGTAAAAACTTGTAAAAATTGTAACATAGAAAGAAATAATCCAGCCAAAGTTGAAGAACATGTGCCCAACCGTTTGAACGGGTACATGCCGATTTTGCGAGACCTTTTATGGGGAAACATTTCTTTATCCTTGTAGATTTGTTTACAAAATATCCGTTTGTATACATTATGAAGGATATTACAGCAAAAGCTACAATAAACGTTTGCAGGGAAATTTTTGCAGCATTTGAGTTACCAAAGTTATTTGTAACAGATAATGGGCCAACTTTTACATCTTACGAGTTTAAGCGACTTTTAAGTCAGAATGGTACTACCGTATTTTGAAATTAATTACCCCATACCATCCAGCTACAAATGGGCAAGCTGAACGTTTTGTTTAAACATTAAAGAAATCACTATTAAAATTGCAATGTAAAAATTCAGATCTAGACCAAAATGTACAAAAATTATTATTACAGTACAGAACTATGCTCCATTCGGCAACAAATGAATCACCACCAATGTTGATGTTTGGCAGGAAAATTAGAACACTATTAGACTTTATTTTTCCTGAACAGAAACATACTAACAATTTTAAGCAACCCTTACAAACAATGTCGTGTGAATTGCAAGAGGGTGAAAGAGCCCAAGTCAGGAATGATTTAGGGAAGATAAAATGGATTTTTGGAAAAGTTTTAGAGGGGTTAGGAAAATTACACTACAGGGTCATTCTAGATGGTGGCTGTGTTTGGAAAAGACATGTAGATCAAATTCTTAAGTGTTCGATATCTGTAAAAGATGATAACGAGGAATTAGATTACTACTCAGATCTTGTTGCAAATGTACCAGAACCACAGATTGATCTGCATGAGGCACCGCCACCAAATGAAAACGATGTGCAAATTGTTCCTCCTATTGCTAATGATGTTATTGTAAATGAACAAATCAGACCTCAAAGAAATGTTAGTTTACCAGTTCGTTTCAGAGATTATGAAATGCAATCCACTTTAAACTAAGTACCTAAAATTTCTTTGTTGGGTTATATTTACTTTTTTAATTATAGTTTATGTTTAAAGTATTTTTGAGAGAGAGAGAGAGAGGTATTATTATATTCAAATTGAATGACGCGCACTTTCCCGTGCGAGGAACTGTCAGATTAGCATTAAGAAATAAAATGATAGTTGTGGTATGAGAGCACGTTTTTCATTTGTACTAATAAAAGTATATAAAATATACAAGTGGGCCTTTTCTTGTACATAATTAGTTTATACACCCCGACGAACATAATACTTATGAATTAAATCAATTTCGTTATATGGATACCATCGATACGGTTTGGACCTATTTTGGAGATGTCCACGTGCGCGCGATGACCACAGATAAATAGCTACCTAGCTGTTAGCTTTTGTGATCTTCTTGATTATCGACAACTTGCCAGTTCCAGATACAGACTTTCTGACTTTATTTCTCCACTCTGCGAATGATTTTCTTTGAGTGTTTATGAAATCAAGCCGTTGGAAAGATTCTTGGCATTAATTCATATTAATCTATTTTCTGCAGAACTTTTTGCTTCATCTTCCAATAGATAAGATTTCGATTCTCCACCGTAAGAAATGATCTTTAAAGGTGTCGATTTCATTGATGGTCCCCCTTTCTTGAACTTCTACCAGAGTTTTTTTTACTCATTCCATCTGGCAGATTTAGTTGCTTCCGATACTTGCGATTGTGTATTTGCTCCAGCAAGGCAAGTGGTTTTTGGTTTTATTTGGTTCCATGTACCGTTAGGGATGTATAAATTCCAAATGTGGAAAGTAAGAAAAATTAGAATTCTGTTTGTTTTTAACCACAAAATAACCAGTTTCACCTTGAATTTAATTTATTGATAAATGTTGACTTTTGTCTCCTGTATGCGCCCGATATATTAAAAATAGTCACACGACACTTCCCTTATCTGCGTAGATAATGGAAAGATTCTTATCGTCGAAGATTTAATAAACTTATCAATTGTGGATTCGAGTATTTAGTTACACGTGCATTCATCTGTTCTTTAAATAACGCCAACGATCCCCAATGAAGTGGTCAAATAAATCGACAATAAAATTTATAAAGTGCTACAGAAGCGAACCTGTAATTTGGAATCGCAAACATCCTTCGCATAAAAACGAGGACGAAATAAACGCGGCTTGGGGTAGATTATCAAAAGTTCTTAGCCGACCCGTGCACGAACTAAAGAACAAAGAAGATTCTTTAATGGAGACTTTTAGGCAACAATTAAATAAGAAGAGGGAATGCGAGAAATCTGGTGTAAATTTTCAAACTAATTGGTGCGGATTTAAACCCATGGAGGAATTTCTAGCTGGAAATACAGAGGTATGTTTTAGGTTTATCTATTTAAAAACTTAAAGTATACACGGTCAGAACTTATATATTTTTTCATAAAAATCAAATTGCGTAAATTTCATGAAAAGATTAAAAAAATCATTGTTTGTAGGATTCAGATGATTATGAAGTAATTGAATCCGAACTGGGTAGTGTAAACAATTTTCAAGACAATGCTGCAACCGTTTCAACTGGGAGAAGTAGAAGAAGCACAGAAAGAAGTCAAATGGATTTGGATGAAAAGACCGACAGAGACGTTTGTGCTATTTATGGAGAGTTACTTACATGTAAATTAAGATCTTTTGATGAAATAACCCGCGAAATGGTAATGAACGAAATTGATAGTCTTCTATTTAATGTCAAGATGAATCAAAATCAGCGCCTCGTTAAACCATTTTTATTTGATTCAAGTTCCTCATCTGCAAAAGCTGCAGCCAATAATATTAGAACGTTTGTCAATAACCATACGAGAGAACCTACGATGACGTTCCATGATTTTCTCTAAAGAAAATAATAATTTCGATTGCGATATTATCTTAACAATACTTTTGTAAAAAGTCACGTTCATCTTGATACTTGTAATGTTGCAATATTTTATCTTAATATAATAAGTGATTGATAAGGTTAACAATTCTAGAATTTATTGTCACTTAATGACATTAATCGGTGATAATTTTACAAGCTAATAATATTTCCAAGAAAAATGTGGTATAACGATTTAGCCACATAAAACTCTTGTAGATGGTATAAACACACCTATCTAAACTACATTGTACTGAAGTAGTTGGAAAAACCTAACTGACAAGATATTGAGTCAGTGGAATACAGTCCATATAAACTTGTATATTTAATATTAACAAATAATAATGAACAAGGTTATCTAATAAACAAAAATGTAATTTAGTCAGTAACTAAACAGTAGCATAGACAATAGTATTTTTTATTCTTCTTTTTAATTGTTTTTTTTAATGTTGAAAATTAAAAAAAATGTAAAAAATATTTAAAACTAAATCCAGTAATTGCAATGAGATTAATAAACTTGTACGAAGATAATCTGGTTTTATTTCTTATTTCAAAAAACATAATCAAAGGAAGAACTTTTCGCCTACTAAAGACAACATTCTGATTACAAGCACAGTTTAGGTTTTCATAAGGGTCGTGAAGAAGAGTGAATGGGGTGTAACCTGTGCTAGAATGAATAGATTGGTTATACGTGAGTACTGTCATGAAAATGAGGTCTTTTGGACTCTTATCTTCAGGGCCAGCGGAAGGCAATATGGTGAATATGGAACACTCCATACTTGAGATTTTTTGGTTTGTTGACCGTAGCTCGAAACAAACGGAGAGAATTGTGCTAACTGGGGACCAATGATCGGATGGGGTCGGTCATTTGGTATCTTGCATCACATGCTGCTGGTGACAATGTGGGATTATGCATCATCTCGTAGTTGTGATCGCCTGAAGTTGCAAAGAGCTGTGTTGCGGTATTGGATATCATGGACAAGTACAGTGTACGTACAAAAAGAAAAAGAATCGAGGAACAGGCAAGGGAAGTATCAGACAGTACCGTGTGTGTTTCGAAATCTGTGTCTCATAAAACCTTAACCTCTAAAAGCTTAGGCAAAACTTTCTCGACACTGTTAAACAACAACAACGAAAATAGTTCAAAAAGTACGTAAGAAAATTTATTTCATAACACAAGCTATTTTCGATTTTGATATTTGGACACAAAGCCGGCTGAAGAGCCGGGTTTGCGGGGCAACTGCCCAGGGCTCGCGCCTTGAGAGAAAAATAATTAATTCTTTGTATCGATATGTTCAGAACAAATAAGATTTCTAATTTTTTCTAAATAATTAAAATAAATAAATTAAACTATGTCTGTAAAAGCAGTGTTTCTTCTTTTTTTTATTTTAAAGGCCCCACAAAATTTTGCTGTCCTGAGTTTTATGCTTGTAAGATTTGATAGAGATGCTTCAAAACAGGTGTCATGCATTTTAACTGATGACAAATCTTCAAACGATACTTAGGATGAAAAAGATTCAGGCGGGGAAAAACACTTAGCGATGTAATTACCCCGGTTGCGGATTTTAATCGAATTTTTGAAAAGATTCTAAAATCGATTGTTTTGTTAAGTATTTCAAGTAATGCATACATGTAGAGTTCCCGGGAAGATCATTTTGAAAAAAATACAGCTACTTTTTGAAATATTCTTATATTTTCCCTGCTACTAAAAATTTATAGAACAGCCCACGTAATAAACCAAACCGTCCTTCTCAGGACGAACGCCTGAGGATCTCTGCTTCCGAAACGTCGCGACAAAATATCAAACGTAACTTACGAATAGACTACTTTAACTTGAGGCTGACTTGATTTTTAAATAAAAATCTGAACAAAATAAATTAAGTAATAAATTAATAATAACCAGCAGAGCAGCACTAGTAGGTATTAAGTGGTTCACCGCATGAGACGGCTAATCAAAGGGATAGAATTTTAATTGGTCCGAGGTGGGCCTCGGATGCTCCATAAAATAAAAGATTTTGATTGAATCCGAGAAGGACCCCTATGTCTGTTGTCGGAATCCGAGAAGAACCCATAATGAATGCCCGCGGAAAACAAAGGAGTGGTTTTTTAAAGTTTGCTACAAAGACGGCTCATATGCACGGGGTGATGCTATGGTTTTTCTCCTATAAAATTAAGAAACTTTTTTTTGTTCTGTTATCATCCTGAGAGCGACAATTATGTTTCTTGCAACTTGAAATTTTGATCATCGTTAAATATTCTTGTTTTCTGTAACTTTTAACTGTCATCTCATTACCCAATTTAAAAAAAAGTATGTCATAACAGAGAATTTTGGAAACTTTTGGCCAGTTCTTGATGTAATCAGTCATTGGAGTAAAAGGTGAGAACATAAGTATACATCATTAATAAATTCAAACAAAGCAACTTGCGATTTTAAAAATGAAATCGTCAAGTTTATCAACTATTTTATCTAATGGTTTAGAGCATTAGATAATGCTTTTTATCAAACGACTTCCGTGATTTACTTTTACAGCCTTATCTTTATTTAACTTTAACGAAGAGAAACAGAGACGACTTAATTTTTGAACCTGGACGTTAGTTATTCCTTCTGTTGGAAAGTTTATTTTAAGATCTTAATATAAATTTAAAAGAGATTTAATTATAAAGATAACGATAAGTACTAGTTCTTAGATATCCACCAGCAAAATCGAGAGAATTTAATTATTGTGTACAATTTTTATTTTTAATTTAAATTTTAATCTTGCGAGCGCCATCTATACTCAGTATATTACGTAGCTTACAGTGCAACCTGTTTTATCGGTGATTTTAATAATTTGACAGGTTTAACATTGACAGTTTTGCAAATCTGTGCCATGTATCAAAATCTTAAGTGTAAATAATATTTAAATGATATAAAAACTTCAAATTACCAGGTAAGAAAGTGTTAACATCCTATGTGCTATCATTGTTTATGATTAAAATCATAATATGAACTGTTTAGCAAGACAAAGGCTCATTATAATTCTTGCATTTATATTCAAAAACTTATTACAATTCATTGATGTTAAGTTATAAATTTGCATTAGGTATATTGTAAACAAACGTTATTCGTAGAAATGGAAGCCACAAAGGATGAACAAGAAGTAACTGTCGAAGTTGTACCGCAAACAGTAACCGAAATCATATACCTCAGTGAAACAGACATAATAAATACAGAACAGAATTATTATATTCCTTCAGAAGAAGAATTGGAGGATGAAGAGACCGAATCCTACGAGATTGGTTCAGTTGATCCGGCTAGATTACAACATATGTCTTTGATATTAGATGAATCGCAATCATTTGTGTTGTTATCACAACAAGAAGATTGCTTTGATGTCGTAAGTTTTTAATTCAATAAAAGTATTAATAAAGTAATAATCTCTTGTAAATTCTAGAATCTTGATCTTGAAGGTGAAAAATCCAATTCTGCTGAAAGTATTTCCAAAAAAGATAATTGGCGTCCAAATACCATAAAAGAATACAAATGTGAAATATGTAATACAAAGTGCCATTCCAAAAAGACTTTAAACTGCCATAAACTTTTGCATACAGATTTAGGTGTTTTACAACCAGTACAAAGTGAATGTATTTGTAAAGTGTGTGGTCTTCATTTTGATAAAGCGCAAACGTTGTCGCATCATTTTCGAACTTGTCACGAACCACCAAAACTAATATGTAATATTTGTGGTTGTCCTTGTGCTCATGATAGTGCTTTACTGGCACATTATAAAAAACATGAACCAAAACAGTTTAGTTGCGATGTTTGTAATTCAGGGTACGATAATGCTGTGGATTTGAATAATCATAAGAAGACCCATAATACAAATTTGCTATATGCTTGTAATAAGTGCGATGCTGAATTTGCAAGCACTGCAGCTGTGTCTGCTCATTTAAGAAATGTACATGCGAAACCTCGTTCGGAACAAACCATTAAAACCTCCAACAATACTTCTATTGCTAATAATAATAAGAATTATTTATGTTCTGCTAGTCCTAGTAATGCTACAATTCAAATGAACTCTGTAGATTGTAAAAGTTGTCCTGCTAACGAGACCAAAGCAGAGGATATTATAGATTACGCTCAGAGATCAAAGAGGAAAAAAAGAAAGAAAGCTTAAATTTCATGATTGTACAAATTTATAGTAGCGTTTAGTGTGTTAAAACGTTTTCAAATTTTATATTTACTTTTAGTTTTTAATTTAAATGATAAAAACTGCCAAGGGATGTGAATTTGTTTACTTAACAAACTAAAGAAAAATTTGTTTTAAGTATGTAATAATCTGGTCATTCCTATTGTTAAGGATTTGTTATATTTTGTATTTTTGCACGTTTTCTAAGTAGTTTGAACGGGTAAAAGAAAATAATATATTTGAATGTGTTTTAACAATCATATAGCTTATGAAATAGAGCACCATCGTACATTGATCATAAGATTATGTTTATTACTACTTTGTCATAGTTTTAAGTTTCTCCAAGATACTTTTATTTTTCATTGTCAGATGTGTCATGCTTTATAGAGTATGTACTTGTTGAGATAGAGAATTTATCAATGATTACAATAAATTCTATCAATATCTACGTTATAAATGTGTGTTTCATTTATTTAATAAGCATGTTTACTGTTTGAAATAGGGCTGTTGGTGCAAAGCTTTTCAAATGTGCAAACATAGTAGTGACTAACTTTCGTAATTCAACAAATCTCTAATTTGTTCCAATATTCCTTTAGTCGGACAATATATATCAAACATGTGTAACTGAAATTTGCAAGATCTAATAATCCTTAAAAACTGTGTTATTTTTTAAAAAACAAAAAACCATTTGTATATCTAAAAGCATTATTTATTCCTAATGGTAGACCTGGAAATAAGTCGTAATTTTGAAATGAAATCAAAAGGCATACAGTAATTAATAATTTTAATTTTGAAAAATGTGTTGTGATAATAATTTAACAATAGTATCATTCGAGGGATTAAATTAAGACCGTTTCGTAAAGGTTTTGTATTTGTAGTTTTTAATTTTGACATCTTTTGGCAAAAATGCATATTTTGTAAGGAATATTTGCATAGTTTGTAAAATTTTTGAGTTCTCTGCTTCTGGCCCATACGTTTGAAATCATTGAGTCTTTTCTAATTAGTGATTGTTTTGATTTCAAGATTCAAATTTAAAATAAGTAAGCAGAATTTATAGAAAATAGTTAGTTTGTTAACTTATATTTTATTGAATATCTCAAGAAGTAGCAAATCCTGAGACGGTTGACAAAATCTATTGGTATATAGACTGTAATAGTATGTGATAAATCATACTTTTCAGTATTTCCTTCTAGATAACTAGTTTTCCAAGTATTTTTATTTTTACAAAGCATCTGTTGCAGTCCTACTGCCATATACCAAGTAGGTGCAACATACTATGGTCATTCATGAAAAACTTCTATTTTTTGATGACTTAATGAAATCTAAAAATTTTTAGAAACTCTCACAAGAAAAAGTTAGAAACAAAAAATTGCATCTTTCTTTTCATTGCAGTTTTCAAAGATTTGTTTAACGGAAATCTCGGAAAGAATAATTTTTGAATTAGTCAGCAGGGCTAATGAACTTACCTAGTGATTCTAAACTATAATACTTTGTTTACAGAAAAGTATATTATTCGTTATTGTGAAACCTGGGAAGAATTTATATAGTAAATTTCTAAATTGCAAAAGTAATTAATGATATAATGATTAGTAAAGAAGATCAGAGAAACAATTTCAAATACGTAAACAAATGTAGCTTTGTTAAAGCGATTTTTAATAATTATTCGAATCGTATAAAACTTTTTTAAAATCTATTTTTTGACTTACGTACTATTTCGATATAATTATAATCGAAACTTATTTTATATCTTTCTGTTATTGCTCGAAAAATAATAATTACTGATGATGATCGATATAATTTGTTTGTTAAAATCTTATACCCATCAGACATTGGAAGTAACGCGTTACTTGTAATTAATTACATTTTTCAGTAACGCTAAAGGTAACGCGTTACTTTATAAAGACGCAGTAAAGTAATTGTAACTAATTACAAAAAGCGTGTAACCTGCGTAGTGATAAGTAGACAAACTCTTACAAAACGCGGGAAATTAGCTCGGAAACAAACACACGAGCTGGCTGGTAGTACGCGTTTCTATAATAGATGTCACGACGGTCAAACGCAGCGCGAGGTTACCAGCATATAGTAATTGAGGTTAAACCAGTGTCGTACACGTTTTCTTTGCACGTTTTCATAGTTTTATGTATTTATTTAGCGCTGGTGAATTTGTCTTTGAGGAGCATTTGTATGGTGAAAGGGTGCCGTGCAAATAACGAAACGTTTAATGTACATTTTTTAAATTTCCCAAGAATAAACACAAAGGTAAGGAACAAAAGTTTTGTTACTTCCTATTAACTATAATGTTGATGATAAATATTGTAGATATGAAGAATGGGCATGTTTTAGCGGAGCCTATGATGTGTACCAAAATAACTTGGATGTGTTGGTGCAAAGTTCATATTGTAAGATCTGCTCAGCACATTTTGAAGACCATCTCATTAAAGGTAGAAATAAGAAATGTCTTACTGCAAATGCGATATCAACAATAATAACCCAGCAAGGAGCAGAACAAGATACAAGTCAGGTGGTGTTAGGTATGCATATTGAATAAGCTTTTAATAAATATCGTAGTAGTATTTACTAATTCAACTCATCTAACGATGACTGTTAAGTAATTCATTATTTATACTTTTGAAATAATCACAAATATATATTTGTATCATTACTAAAATTCATTAAATTGCAAGAGGAATATTTGTAGTCTCCTTATTTAAGAATTTTTTAATACTTTAATTTTCTATTTTATTATAGAGATAAACGATATTTCAAATGATATAATTTAAATGAAACAAATTTAAAGCTATTTCTAAATTTAATAAACAAACAAGTGTTGTTTAAAATAAGAGTATAATGTTTGCTTGTATATTGACTTTTAATGTTTTCTTACATATTTCATGTTTGACAGATTCTGATGTGCATATATGTTACAAGTACCACCTACAACAGAACCTCTTGATCTTGCCGTAGTACCTAATATGTCTCCATCACCATCTCAGCGTATCCAAACCTCAAGTCATTGAGCGAGAGAACACCGAGAAAAACAGCATTGCGGCTTAAGATTTGTTCATTACAACAACAAGTTCGGTCATTGAGGAAACAGCTGCAGATTGCTAATCAACCACTGCAAGACTATTTTAAACAATAGCGGTATTGTTATGATTTTGATTTTTAAATTGAACTTTCACAGAGGACCAATCTGTCAAAACAAAACAGAATCTAAATTAGTTCCAACGGCTCTAACAAAGTATCAGAAATTCATATATAATGTGGTTTGTGGGAAAGTAAGCCATTTCAAATCATAACAACTTAATTATGTCAATGGATATAAAAACTACAAATTGAAATTCAGCATAAGTCAGTCCTGGATTATTTAGTAATTAGTTTAGAAACATAAAATATTTTCAACCTGTACAATAAGTTAATTATTATAGTTAGCAGTTGTATCATATTGCATGTAATTTTGACTTATTTTATTTAAATTTTATAAAACAAGAGAAAGAATATTAATGTAATTGTCGTAAAAAAACAATAGTTGTACATAACACATGTATAAATAAATAATTTTTTTATAAGTAATATGAAAACAACTAATTTATTTTTTTGATTTATTTAAATGTAACCATTGAAGATAGATATTTGTGTACAAGAACAATAATGTATCTAAAATGTATTGTGATAAATTTGATTTCTTTGGATATTTGTGCATGATTTACATCCTCATCTTTAATTTAACACAATGCCATTATAAATTTGGTAAAATGAAATTTAATAACAAACAATGCAATGGTAGCCTTTCTAGTAATTCATAATGTCTATAAATAAATCTACGCACGCCACTGATACAAGCGCAGCGCCACCAATTCGAAATATCGGTACTACCAGCCAGCTCTTTGTTCAAGGTCACCGGCCGGCGTTTGAAAAGAACAAAAGATTTTTGAAGAGTTGTTCTACTCGTCAATATCTTTACGCTGGTGTAACGGTAACGACTTCGGGTCGTTGCTTTTGCGTTACTCGAATAATCGATTTTCAAATTTAGTTTTGATGATGTTTAGAAAATACATATTTTCATATTGTGTAATTTTAAGAGTTGTACAGTAAGCTTATACAAAGAAAAATTAATTAGAATCACCTTGAATTTTGATGGGTTCTAAAAAGTTTTTCTTTATTTTCTTTAGAGAATCAAAGTAACTGACAGTAACGGTAAAGTAACTTAGTTACATATTTGCAGGAACTATAATGGTAACTAGTTACTTTTTAAAATCAAGTAACTGTAATTGTAACTAGTTACATTTTTTGATAAGGTAACTGTAACTGTAACTAATTACTTATTTAAAGTAACTTTCCAATGTCTGATACCCACGAGTGTAATAAACTACTGCTTGATTATTTGTATAGAAAATATGAGTAATAAAATTAAATAGAAAATTATGTTTGTTAAAAAAGAATGTTTGATAAACGAGTGCAAATTAAAATGTCGAATTGTGGCCAATAATGTTAGAATATATAAACCTCAGCATTACAAACAAAAAGAAATTAAAATTTTACGAGTTCATATGCAGATTATGCATAATTATTTTTCTTTATTGCTTGAATTCTCAGCATCTACTAATTGTAAGCTTGGCTTTGCGAGCTGCTAATAAAATATTAGTTTAAGATCGATTATAGTTTTGCTGTAGGTATACAGGATGATTCTGAAATAAAGGGTATCCTTTTAATGGGTGATAAGTGAGGCTAAAAGAAGACAAAAAATGAAGAAACGAAGTGGCTCCGTGAAAGTTGAAAATTTTCACAATTTTCCGAAATATTAAATATTGAAGCCTCCTCTGGTTAGAAAAAGGAAAGTGTTCTTTGTATTCTCGCCTTCGGAGTAAAAAGTGAAAGTTAAGGAGATTTACGGTTGTTGTAAAACCATTGTAGTGCAAGAATGAAAATTTGCCAGACATGCCTATTTTCTTTGAACTAACGCAGGTGTAGTAGCGCAATGAACAATAAATGCCATCATAAGCTAATCCCTGGACATTTTCAACTTTCCCTTCTTAAATCTGAAGTTGAGGAGATCAATGAAATTATGATATGTTTAACAGGCAGGGTTGTTGAAATGTATTAAGACAGTAAAAAGATAATACCATAATTTATGTCACGAGCAATTAGACTCCAGTCTCGCAAGGAACATTTTAATCCCTTATTATTATTTAGTCATTTGAATAGAAAACATTACGGAAGATACTACTAACTCAATTCCATATAATCAACCAATTTTTATTTATGTAGCATAATGCTTATTGAAGTTTTTGGTTCTTCGGAATTTTAC
>VTPC01008604.1:11288-23663 GCA_011009095.1 Ignelater luminosus
AAAGATAATTAGGAAGCTTTGTCCACCTTTGCTTCCTGGGTTTTTTGAATCCCACTGTTCTTCCTTTTAGTACATTTTGGACAGGTAACATCTTTGTATAGGGTGTGCTCGAAAAGAAGTCATTCATTGTAATTACTAATTTTGACATTATCAAACGTGACCATTTGTACATAGTTTTTTTCTATCGTTCTGTTTATTTTATTTTAGGTTAGGTTAGGTTTCATGTTGGTTCTACTTAAAAGAATTTTCGCTGGTGTTCTTGGTGTTATCGTTTAGGCTTTCGCTCCGTTCGTGACCGTGTGGTCATTTCGGGCTTTAGGTCCTTATCATAATCTTTGTGTTATCTTGGATTTTAGACCCCTTTCTGGCCAGTGGTTTTCGCGACCTTTAGTTTGATGATTTCTCGTTTGGTCCTTCTAGTAGAGCCTTTGTCTTGTTTTCATTTTCGCTTTTTTTTCTGCTTTTATTTTCTTTTTGGACTAGTGTAGATCTTTTTTATTTAGTCAACGTGATGTTCCTTTCTGTTCCCAATTGATGTTTCTTTCGTTATGGTTGGTTACCTTTCTGGTAACGCATCTCGCTATCGAGTTGCATTTCGACATCTAGTCGTGATTGTCTTAGGCTCTTCAGTCTAAGGAAGTTTCTGAAAGAATCGGCAATAATGGAATTAGAAGGCAAAATCGAAATCTGTCCCGTTTAACGGTCTCTACGCTCGATTAGTCGAGAACCATTAAAGTTGGCAAGCTGTAATTTAGTATTCCGGCATAATTCGATCTTGAGATCGCAAAACGGAAATTAAAACATTTAATTCTGAGAACTTCAAAAACGTGGAAATCGCGCCAGGCGTTTTGTGCAAATTCAGGATAATGATTCATCAGTTTTATGCCGATATCTCACAGTCTTAGATACCACGTCACTGCTAATGTCTGAATTGTAACAGGCTGTGACTGAGCTTCCTACAGGGAGACACTTCGTCAATCTCTCATGTTTATTTTTATAAAACTAAACAAAACTTTTCGAATGTCAGTATGTCAACACCGAAAGTGCCCAAGCAAATTCAATCACAGCCTATTCCAACTCACCTTTTTTAGATGGAATGTAAGGAATTCCAGTTTGTTTATTCTAATTTTGTTTATTATCGATTTTAGACCTGTGATACTTAAATACTTTTTATTTGGAATCTTGGGAGGCATCATTCAAAAAAATAAAAGTCGACATTATTTTCTGACCGACAGGTTGTGCTAAAACATTTTCTAATTTTTTAAAGGTCGAGAACTAGACGGCGTGTTGCTGAAGAAAAAATCATTCTGCTGGAATATCTCAATGGCAGGGTAGCAAAATGTTCTAGTGCGTACCATGGGGTGATAGGCCAGCACGGAGAAAACCATTTAAACAACAATGGAATCAGGTTAATCCAACTATGTATTTCAAACGAGCTGATTTTGATTAATTAATAATGAATACTATGTTATCGCATTAGAAAATCCATGTGTATAAGCGATGTGAGCCGAGCAGGCACGAAAAATCAATTATGGACTGCATAGCTGTCGGACGTCATTCCCGCCATCAAGTGAAGGATGTTAGGATTAAGCAAGGGCCCGAGCTAGCAACAGACCACTACCTGTTAAAGATGCAGTGGTATATCAAGACTCTTAGCACAACGCACAGGCGTAACAAAGGAAAGGTTACAAGAAGGAAAATCAGAATTACTAATCTAGAGGAGAGCTGGCAGACAATTATACTGGAGTCAGCAAAAGCAGTATGTGGTACTATAAAGTGAGGGGAAAAAATAAGAAAATGACGAGATGGTGGAATGAAAAAGTTAAAAAAGAGGTAAATCTGAAAAGAGGAAGTGAAAGGAATATACCTAGAAAATGAAACTTAAAATGCTACATACAATAACTACAAAGAGCAAACACAAAAAGTTAAGATGCGAAAAAGATAGTAAGGAACAGTTCGGGCACGAAATAGAGGAACGCTTTGGTGAAAATTAAAAACTTTTCTACAGAGTCCTGAAAAGCCTAAGAAATGGCAAGGAAATACCTTTGACAAAAATAAATGTCTATTGACGGATAACAAGAATATTATGAATAGATGGAGAGAATATTTTATTGATGTGTTGGGGAACAGGAGCGGATGCTCAATTAGTGGAAAAAACCCAAGAGCTTACAACCTCCCCCATCACTAAAGAAGGAACGAGAGCTGCTCTGGAAATGTTGAAGCTTGTCAGCTGGGCATGATGGCATCGCACCAGAAATGTTGAGGCACATGGGACAAGCAGGGGAAGATGTACTGTTCTAAGTACTATCCCTAGAATGGAAGCATGGTAAAAGTGTAAGTAAGACAACACGCCAACCATCGTGGAATATCTTTGTTAAGTGTCTTAGGAAAGATCTAGTCCAGGATACTTGAGACTCGTCTGAGAAGTCAAGTGAAGTATCGGTTGCTAGAGTCACAAGGAGGTTACAGCTAGGCCAGGCAGAGACACTCAGGACTAGATTTTCACTCTAAGGCAGATTTTGGAAAAGGAAGTCCACGTTGTTATCAATATTTGATTAAAACCTTTGACAGCGTAGAATGGATTGAGATATGGACTGTACAAAGAATCAGGATGTAAACAGAGGCATAACAAGTAGAGCCTAACATACAGAGCTACTATAAAACCTGTAGAAATTACATGAGAACGAATAACTCGCAGTCAAAAGAATTTCGGACAACAGCTGGGGTCAGACAGGGTGTCATTCTTAGTCATCTTTTGTTTGTACTGCTGATGGATAATGTGACAAAAGAATATCAGAAGAGGATTGGTTTCTCAGAGCAGTGCTGTTCTCGAAATTAGCCTATACTGACGCTGTAGCGCTGATTGTTGATAATGAAAAAGATTTACAGAACAATTTACAAATTTGGGCCGTTGAGCTTAGGAAACGGAAGCTTTTAATAAACACTACTGAGGCCCACACGATGGTAATTAGTCGATCCTCAGTGCAGCACCAGATCACAATCCTAGGAGAACAGCTAAAACAGGAAAGTTTTAAGTATCTGAGATGCACAATCAGTTCAGATGAAAGGATCAATGAAAAACTAAATGAGAGGAAGACTGTATGAAGAGAAGAGATATATAGAAAAAAGAGAGATTTTGAAAAAGTACAGAAGCAGCAGTATTTAATAACACGTACGTTCCAATCCTTACATACAATTACGAGTCGTGGGCCCTAACTCCAACAATGCAGATGAGGTTTTTCCGAAGAGTAGAAGGGAAAACAAGACGCGACAGAGCGAAAAATCACAGTTTGTCTTAACCTCCAAACCAGACCTCTAAAAACAACCCTTGACAAAGCCAAGCTAAGATGGTTTGGGCATGTAGCTCGTATGCCACCTGACCACGAGGAAGGCATCGTTTCATCTGGAAAGAGAGTGTCCACAGAGCTTTGGCAGGGTACTAACCTCAAATAGGGTAGTCTGGAGAAGGATACCTTCTGCACCGACTAGAGGTAGAAGAGGAACAGATTAAGTTAAAAAAAAAGTAAGTAAAGTAATTTAAAAGTCGAGTTATGCCGGAATCCTGAATTTCAGCTTGCTGACTTCAATGGTTAGCAAATGAGTGAATGTAGACCGTTAAAAGAGAGAGGACACTTTTTGTTTTAATTTCTTTATTATCAAGTTTTAGACCTATGGTACCTTTGATACTTTTTCATCAATTGAAAGTCGACGTTCTTTCCGGTTCTAACAAATGTTTTAATATTCGTTTTGCAATCTAGGGTTCAAATTATATCGGAATGCTAAATTTCAGTGTGGCACTTTTAATAGTTTCTGAATAGACTGTATAAATGTCTACGAATACTGATCGGATTGAATGGATTTCATCCTCAAGACATTTACAAAAAGACACTAGGTGTCTCTTATCATCTTATCAAGGAGTCTATATGCAAAAAGCTAGACTTCATTCTCAAGCAGGTAACCTTCTCCAAACATCTATGCACAGATACTTATTGGTTTTCTAATCTTTTTAAGGAATTTTTGCTTTTTTTTATTATAATTTTTATTATAAACTTTTCTTTGAAAACACTAACTACGAAGAAATCAGGCTTGTCTGATACTAATCGAGTTGGTGAAATTTCTACCTTCAATAGATGTTAGAGCCTTGTCTCTCATTCTTTATTTTAAAAAAGACAAAATCAGGTTTCACCTTCGAACCTCACTCATTGGGTTTATTAGACTTCTTTTTTAAAATTTTTGCTTTTTTTTTCAATTTTTTCGAGGAAACTATGAACAAGAACTTATCGAACTTCTCCTTTAAATAAGTCACCTACTGACTTTGTCTACCAAACGATCGGTCAGGACGATTGGGTTTCGTCTTGTATTGGCTTTTCCAAGATACATATGCAACGACACCGTTCAGATTTTGTTCTTCATTGATCATCTCCAGAAAGCTATGTAGGAAGGAATCAGACTTTGTTCATAAGTGGGCCACTTGGATCTTTGCAAAGAGACTATAGACAAAGAAAATCAGGCTTCACTCTTTAAAGATCCAGGCACGAATATTAATTGGGTTGGATGGACTTAGTTCTCTACTAATTTTCTCAGAAGCCCTGTACAGGGATACTGATTGAGCATCGTTCTCTATTAACTTTCTGTACAACTGAGCAATTGGAACTTTTCGCTCAAATAGGGTACCTGCTGTAGCCCACCATCTGGTTTTGCTTTCACTTGACTGTTTTAAAGTATCTATACGTGAATATTGATCGGGTTAGTTTGACTTCTCTTCTAATAACCTTCTCAAAGGACCTACGCAAAATCATTGATTCAGTCTCGAATTTCTTTAATTTTTTTTAAAAAACTGTAAGCAGGAAATGCTTATTTAACCTTCTCGAAAGACCAATGCACAAATACTGATCAACTTTGTCCTTCGCTAACTTTCAACGTTGACAAATCCATAGCTAAGCTTCGTGGTCTATTAATCTTTTTAAAGAAGTTACGCCTGAAAGCAAATTATTTTTTTCTTTCAAGCTGATACTGATTGAAATAGTTTGACTTTGTCTTTCAATAATTTTCCCAAGAGTCGTACACAACGACATATCCTTAAATAGGCCACCTGAAGTGGCCCTTTTTTAACCTTCTGAAAAGACTTATGCATGAATACTGATATACTAATTGGATTTGTTGGGCTTCGTTCTTAATCGATTTATTTAGTCACTGTTGGGTTTTCGCTTTCAAATGAAACACCAGTGGTAGTGTACAGTGAGCTTCGTTTTTTACAAACTTCTTTTGTGGAATCTTTGCTTCGCTCTCTATTAACTTTTTGAGAATCTCATCATAGAGTTGATTGTGCCTCGTCTTCTGATAACTTTTTTTCTTTCTTTTATTATTCTTCGCCAAAAAGCAATGCACAGAGAAAAAAAGAAGATTTCACTGTTTACAGTAGTTCTCATTTAACCTTCTCAGAAAGATAACTTTCTCGGGCAATATTGAGTATTTCTTTCAAAAAGTCTGCTTTTTGTGACTCACGATCGGTCTTTGCCCTTCCTTAATCGCCTCAAAGGATCTTTGCATGTATACTGATCGGGTTGGTTGAACTTTCTGAAAGTACCTTGAACATTGTTCGAGTTTTAGAGTATTAGTGAATATCAGATACTGAGATTTCTTAAGGGACTACTAAAAAGACTACTTTTGAAATTAAGTTTAACTTTAGGAATGAATAGAAATTTGAGTTTTCAACGCTCCCTGGAAGGAAATAAAAAATACCAAACCAGATTATAAACAGAAGCAGATTTTATTAATTTAATTATCCAACTAAAGTTTAAATATTTAATTTTATCTTTTTCTGTTCTCCCTGTATATGCATAGCTTTCAACGTTTCATTGCTAGATTATATTTCTTCAACTTCGTCTGCCTTTTATTGAATGAATCCATTCCTATTTGAATATTCCAAAAAAAAACAGCTAATTATTCGTAATGAGATACTCGATGTTTAATGCGTACACCATTCGCGAAGAAATAAATAGAATAATAAATATGTCAAATTTAACAGTTCATAAAAAAAAGTGTTCAGTTATTTCGATCGCTTACTCTCGAAATGATTGATGTTTATATTCAATGGCGTGTAATTAGTAATCTTTAAAGCTAATCAGTCATTAAACAGGCTGCCGGTTTTTATTCTAATGAACCCATTGACTCTTCTTTTTTGTATTCAAATTTTTTATTCTATCAAAATAGTTACAAAATTGTCGATTTTTGTTGTGTTCGTGTTCAAAATAAAATTAAAAAAAATAAATAAAAAAATCTAGAGACTAATTTGAAAGTATCTTGTGATTTTTGTAACGTTTATATAATAAAATTGGCCAATTTAAAAATCGTATAGAATTTATACAAAAGCAATTTTTTATTGATTATCTTTTCCTAAATAGCTTCTACCGAGAATCACAAAAGAATCTTCCTATTAATAAAACTGCGATTATGGCAAAAATTAAATTAAATTAGCATTAACGCTAAGCTCTTTAATATGCGGTATCTGCATAAAAATGTCCTGTTAGTCGATAAAGGATGAAGCCCTATTATATCATTATATTAATACCTAGTAAAGCTTCTGCATTCCATTAAATAATTTATCAGGAGGATATTAAAGATTGTAAGTACTACAGAGGCAAATTGCTTTCATCGGCTCCACTCTGTATTTGGCAGTTGACAGTAATAATATTAATCTTCTTCGCAAGATTTTCCAGTAAATGATTATTATAGTCACCTTCATCATGTTCCAACAGCGACGGAGCATTATGTTCGTTTTGTTCTGGTTAAATTGCATACTTCCTCTCATGATGTACACCATTTCTTTCATGCACTTCGACGAGTGCTAAACTGGTCGATGATTAACGTTAATTCATTATACCAACATAAACATAAACATTATACAAGTCAAATTTGTTAACAGCAATTATGCAAAGCAGATATGCTTTATGCTACATCACATTTTGCAATGTAAGAGAGACAGGAAAAATGATAAATGCTTTATTTCGTTTCCGATTTAAACAATAATGATTTATTGCTATTATAGGCTTAATTGCATAGACAGCAGTTATTCAAACAAAATTGGTCTCGACTAATTTCTCACTTGCTAATAAATAGGTA
Organism: Ignelater luminosus; assembly: GCA_011009095.1. Classification (NCBI taxonomy): domain Eukaryota; kingdom Metazoa; phylum Arthropoda; class Insecta; order Coleoptera; family Elateridae; genus Ignelater; species Ignelater luminosus. The sequence goes on from VTPC01008604.1 coordinate 18,411, forward strand.
CATAAATATTTCATGAACGCAACAAATATGTTAAACTAAAATAGATAACATCATTGTAAGAAATAGTATGAACTTAAAAAATATAATTTGAAAAATATAGGAGATCATTCAAGCATGTCCAATTTTTCTTGACATATCATTTATCTACAACGTAATAAAATAATTAAAAAACTAAAGACAAAAAATCTATAGAATTATGCTAATACTTTCTGTCTAACCGCTAAAATGTTAAAAAAGGGAATTCTTACATAATTCGACCTTATGGGTTCAGGGTCTTGAATTTATTATTTTCATTTATTGTTATCTTCTTCCGAACAATTTCCTATTTTTGACTTAAAGCCTCCTCAATAAAACTTTTTTTGTCATATCTTGACTTGTCTACAGATGGCGCTGTCTACCCTCTCTTAACCGGTCTCTCCATTCTTCCTTGTTGTCCCAACTTCGTTCTCTAAGGTTTCTTCTTTCCATAGCCTGATCTACTTCATTCCTGAATGATCTTCTCCGTCTTCCTGCTGAGCTCCAATCCGTGACTCTTGAGATCCACCTTTTTTCTGATAGTCTAATAGACGTTCTGGTTTGGCCTAATCTACTCTTCATTTCATCTGAAGTTGTCTCTGTTTTCGAGATAGTGAAACCCAGGAATTCAAATTTTTGGGTTCCTCCTATAGTGGTGTTCTCTGAGATTTCCAGATCCGTTGTCTATGTTCATTTCATATTGGGATTCCCATATCCTCATATTTTCTTCTTCATGTCTTCAGTGTTGTTTCTAGAATTACCTTGAAAAGAATGGTCGAGGTGGAGCAGCCCTGTAATAAGCCCTTGGATGTTTTGAACTGTCGTCCAATTTTTATTTTTATTTTTATTGCTTCCTTCGGTAGGGGTTCACCATTAATCGCTCTCTCAAACCTTCACTGGATCATACGTATTAGCTTTTGGGGTCATATTTGATGAGTTCATGGGTTATTCCTCCTGGTCCAGGTGATTTCCCGCTTTTCAGATGTTTTATTCCAGGCTTATCGTCATTGGTTCTAGCTCACTTTCTTCGTGAGTCCTGTTGTCGTCATTATCTTCTGTTGTAAATGCTGGTCTATCATCAGTAAGAAGTTTCTGATAATAATCTTTCCATTGTTCCTCCGTGTATATTCGCTTGTTCCGGTTCCTTCTATGTTCTGTTTGATATTTATACATGCTAAATCCCACTTTTCATTTTTTGCCCTGGAGACTCTTGTCTTAACTTCTATGTTTCTCTCTCTCTGTAATTTTGTAGCTCTTCAGGGTTTTCGTGTTCATCCATTTTCTGTACAATTGTTTCTTTTGTTCTATAAGTGTTTTTATATTCTCATCGATGTTATCTCTGATACTATTTTTTATGTGTGTAGGTGTCTTCCAGCTCTTCAAATCGGAACTCTTCTAGCTTCTGATCTAATCTTCTTTGGTATAGTTCCTTTATCGTTTCATTATATAACAGGTATATTTTATATTTTTCATCTGTTATTTCTTTCAATATGCCTCTATTTGTATTTGTTTTACAATTGCTGTTCTAATCCAAGGGACCATCATCCTCGCTACTAGGGCTCTATGGTCACTCCTACATTCCAGTCGTCGTTTAACTCTGGCATCCTTCACCTTCAATGTAGTCTCTTTTAATAATAAAATAGTCTGTTATTAACTATAGTTTTCGTGTCGGTAGATGATTCGTAAGTTGTTCAATTCACACACTTCTATTAACCTTTGTTATTTCCATTTAAAGCATCCTCCCCAAAACCTCCTACAGTACTGTCATTATTTCGTCAGCCTACTCGCCCTTTAAAATCCCCAGCTATTATTAGTTCTTGGTGTTTTTTTACTTTTTTTAATTCTTGTTGTAGGTTTTTCATAAACTCTTCTTTTTCTGTACTTAAATTATCTTCATTTGGTCCGTACGGCCCAATGATAATCATTTCTCTTCTAAATATCTTCATGCTTATTCTTATGAGCTTTTCATTTATTGATTGCCTTAGCTCTCTTCCCCTTTTCAATCCCACTCCAGCTATTGTCTTAATTCCTCTACCCTTCTTTTTTGTTTCACTAATTATCAGTAGGTCCATCTTGCTCTCCTTAATTTCCTAAATGAGCTCTTTATTCTTGGTTCTCCATCCCTGTATATTCTAGGTCATCTCTCTGTTCTTATTTTTTGCTTGTTTCTTCCGGTTAAGATTTAAGTTTGGAACTCGAGTTCCCTTTGCAGAACTGCCTCCTTCCAAATCCGATGGGTCTCCCTCCTACAGAGGTGTGGGTTCTTACCGCCCGGGGATTTTTTTAATCAATTCTCATTCTGCATCAAGTTTACGCGTTTCCCTAATTGTTCGACATGTACCAGGATTTTAAGGCTTGATGCCATAACCCCCTACCTGGAGAGCCTTATTTTCCAGCCGCCCATTCTAGGTATCGTCGTTGTTTGCCGCCGCCCACTCTGAGTCAGACACGGTCGTTGTGCTAGTTTTGATCCGCCCCGGGTATTTTATTTTTTCTGTACCACCCATATCTGTAAGGCATTCCCCTATTCGCCACCTGGGGACTAAAAACTCCCTGCAAGATATCTTGACTTAATTCACCAAAAACTATTATTAGACCACACTCTGTTAAAGCAAGACAAAGTAGAAAGTAGAGATGATTAGTAAAGACAAAGCCCAATCAGTATCTGTGTATAAGTATTTTGGAAAGTTCAACGAAATCCAATCAAACCGATCAGTATTTGTTTAAGGAAAAAGCATGATCCACAGAAAAGTTAATAGAAGGTGAAGAAAAGGTTCCAACAAGACAGTTGAGTGAAAACTGCTGCTGGTGACTCTTTGGTGGATTAATTCTCATCTTTTTATTCGGGCATTATTTCTTCGTAAAGATTAATGAAAAGTTGTTAGAGGTTAAAGCCCAACTAACTCGACAAGTATCAGGCAATTCTGATAACCTCCTAGAGATGGCACGGTAGGCAGCCTCTCTTGGGAACAGCCCAATTAGCTTCTTCAACAGAGTTAATAAAAAGTAAAGCAAAGATTTCAAAAAACAATTGGTGAAGAAAGAACCCAATTGGAGACCACCACTGGTGGTAGATTTAAAGGTGAAAGCCAAAAGCCAAAAGCCTCTTGAGAAAATTGTTGAAATACCAAGTACAACCAAGTCAATCAGTATCAAACAAACCGAATTTTGCCTGCGTGAAAGAAGAGCTTGATTTGCTTCCATGCTTAAGTTTTAAGGAGTTAGTAGATGGCAAACCATAGATTATTAATATATGTAGAACGAAACCCAGGTTGATCAGTATCTATATATAGGTCTTTTGAGAATGTCAAATGAAGTCCATTGCAATCAGCCTTTTGGAAATGAAAGAAAGTCCTTTGGGACGATGAAGAGAAAGCAAACTCCCACTGTGAGCTCTTTGAGGGGATACCTTTTCTTACATAGCTTCTTCAAAAAAGTTATTGCAGGGCTAAAGAGAGAGATAGAACAAACTCAATCATTATCCCTGTGTACGTCCTTTGTTAAAGTCCGAGAAAGACGAAATCCAGCCATCTCAATAGGTATTCCTAAATAGATCTGTTGAAGGATGAAACCTGATTTTTTTGCACATAGTTTCTTCGCGACGATTAATGAAAAGTGATGCGTTGTGTCTTTGCATGGAAGGCAGCACCCCGCTTTTAAGCGAACTACTTTTTCCTACATAATTTTCTTAAGATTGAAGATCAGTGGAAAGTGAAATTTAAACAGTGTCTTTGCTTAAAAAAGCTAATATAATCCCAACCGATTGATCGTTTGGTGAATAAATCCGGTGGGTCACCTGTTTGAAGAAGGAATTTGATTTCAATCGTGAATCATCACTAGTGTGAAAGCCAAACATTGTTCATGAAAGTTGATGAAGACAAACGCCCAACCAACCCGATCGGTATTTCTGCATGATCTTTTGAAGAGGTCAATTAAAAACCACAGCAGGTGGCCTATTCAAGGGCAAATCCTGATATCCTCTATCTACGGTTTTTTCAAGAAGATTAATGAGAGGTGAGTCTCAATCAGTGTCCTTTGAAAAAGTGACTGGAGGAAGAAAGTCAACTAACCTGATTAATATCAGACAAGTCCGGTTTCTTCTAGCTAGCTTTCTCAAGGAGAAAGGATGATCTGTTTTGTTTCCGCGCATGGCTTTTTCAAAAAAGTTAATAAGAGGCACAACCCAACCATGGCTCATCGCTGACTAAAGACAAAATCAACTAGTAACTGTACGTAGATGTTTCGGGAAGATAGCCCATTTCAGTTGAAAGCCTAGTTTTCTTCTTGTATAACTTCTTTGATATAATCAATAAAAGACAAAGACAAGTTTCTATTTGTAAATTTCTTAAGAACAAAATCCATTCAACCCTATCAGCATCTATATGTAGGTTTTTCAAGAAGAGTTAATGAAGGTGAAGACCGATCGTGTGCCATCGCAAGTGGACAACTTATGGACAAAGCTTGATCTTCTTTCGTTCTCTTGATGTATTTAATGAAAAGTAAGACCTAATCAGTGCCCTTGCATAGTTTCCTTGGGAAAATTGGTAAAAGGCGAAATCATCCATTCCGACCGACTTAAGTGCTTCTCCTAAACTTTGAGAGGTGGCTTTCTGATAAAAAAATCCCCGATTTGTTTTTGTACATAGCTTTGAGAAAGGTAATACCAGGCTCGTAGGTCACCACTAATGACCTGTTTGAAAATCAAAGTCCAATTTTTTCCAACCTCCACCGATTAAAGCCTTTAATTCAAAGATAATGAAGGATCAATTACCTTAGTAAAGAAGCATCGTAACATTATTTACCTTAACCATCTGTAACAATACACTTCACCGTGCCGACAAACACAGACGCAGATTTGTCGCCACTTTACTTAACAAGATCTGTTGAACTACGCTTGAACTACGAGCTGCGTTTCAGTTTTTCATCTCAACAACTGCAACAAGGGACTGCAGCTTTGCGAAAAATAATACCGAGCAACCGCCGCCGCCAGTAACATCTTTGCGAACTGTTACTTTTCTGCCCTTTTGTTTAAGTGCTTTATACTAATCTGTGCACACAGTGAGCATTGCCTCGCCGCCGTAAAGTTATTACCGTCACGTAGTGCAAAATTCAAACTTTGTATCGCTCTACCTTGGAAGAATCTACTTCTGCTATCTTATATTGAAGTTACGAAATTTTTCATCTTATTCCAAGGATAAGGCTCTTTAGTCAGAGATCTGTGTTTGTTTATTGATATTA
>VTPC01008606.1:9999-41680 GCA_011009095.1 Ignelater luminosus
TTAGTTTCAGCACGTGTTGTAAAAGGGATAATCTTTATTTACTAGTAAAAATAAAAATAAATTGAATATTTTTAACTTTTCAGTTCAGAAATAAGCAAAAACTAAATAAATGAAGTATATAATCAGAAGGTAAATGTGTTGATTTTGTAGTTACATAACTATATATTGTTACATGACAATGACCGAAACAATAGCAATAACTAATGTTTAACAAGAAATATTGCTGATTTCAGTTTTCAATTTCCAATTGGCCAAAAATAAAGGTTTTGCAGATTTTCTTATTTACGATTAGGTAATTGCTTCATCTTTAAAAAAGGACGATAATATCCTTATAATAAGTAATTGCTATTGCTGTTTAAAATTCTACGTATTTTCGTACATTTAACCTACCTGCTGTATCTTCCTCTTTTAAATAAATATCTGTAATGAAATATTTGTGGTAGAATTATGATGCTTAATTATAAATCGCAAGAATTAAGAAAAATGCAGCAAGAATAAATTTATATTGCTTGATTTTATCATTTAACGTAAAAAACGGCACCTTCTTGCTTTTATGTTCTTATTTCTTCTATTTTCGAGGATTACGCTTAGCAACTAAAGCACGTGATGATTTTTAACAAATAATAAAGGTGTTAGCCACTATTAAGCCGACTTTAAAAATAAAAAGCACCTGTCTTCGTTATCACCATTCTCCAAACGAAAACTGCAGGTATACTTTATCCTTTCTCCACTCAAGTAAAATCTTATAACCTTCCGTTTGCTCTTATAGCTTTCCTTATTATTCCGACAAATTGTTTCATTCCTACTGGTGAGACCAAAAAAGATCGTATTTCAGACTTTTAAACTATGAGTCTTTAATTATTAATTTGTATTAATAACTGCAATATGTGATGGGTCGATTTAATTATACATATAGATGTATTTTTTAATTTGTTATATAGGCATCATCTTAGTTTGCTTACCTCTCAATACAAAGCATCTTTATCGGCTTTTTGGTATTGGAAAGAAAGATAAAGATTTTGCTACCAATATTGCCTAGAGGTTTCGCGTATGTGGACTGGGTCCTTTTGATGAAAATATCCACGATTATTCAAAATGTATTAAAGCAAGCAATACAAGCCAAGGCTTCTAAAAGAAGTTTTGATGAAGGGCATAATAAAAATAAACTAGTTAACAAAAAATATCGAGCAAATGATAGACTCATCTGCTCTAAAAACGTTTCATTTGATCCACCTTCTGTCTATATCAAGAGCACTATAATTTATGGAAAAGAAGAAATACGCATTTTACGGATTTTAAATCCAATTATATGTGATAATGATAATAACAATGTACTATTAATATTTCACTTTTCTTTAAACTCCTAAACAATTCTGTAGATTTTGATGACAACTTTCTTTTAAATACAGAAGAGAATTCCGAAGCAGGTACTAATGTTAATTTAGACAAAGGAGTGCAACCTCAAGAAGATGACGTTAAATAGTAAAAATTAGAAAAAATTGAAAACATTGATATTAGTACGAGTGAAACAGTTAAAAATCGGAACAAAATCTTTACCCTCTAAAAAGAATCTTACAAACTTGTTATTGAGATCTGCTTAAAATATTTAAATGCAAGATCTTTTATGCTTGTGGTTACAAGTTTTTATAGTTCAGAATCTTATCATGAGTGGAAAAGTTAGAAAGCGGAGGGTGCAGATTTCCTTTCAGAACATAATTTTGGGTTACTGAAAATCTTTAGAAATAAATGCACAATGCATAAAGGCACAAATTTACTTATTTTTTCTTACGAAATGAAATATTACACCACCAAATAGTGCTGTACTTCAAAAATTGTTATCTTGAATATGTTGGAGTTCATCTGAAATTTTCTAAAGTAACAATTTTATTATTTATTTTTTAATTATTTAATTTGTTCGTTTTCTTAAGTAGTGATCTGTCTTAGCTATATACTGTCTTAATACATTAGATATACATGGAGGTAGTAACGATTATTACTTCAATTTGTCAAAATGTCGTAAGATAATTGTTCGATATAGCTACTCTTAGGAACACGACGTTTTAAGAGCAAGATTTTGGTATCAGCAGGTAGAGAATTACTTACAGAACATAATTAGGTGACCGGAGGTAAAGAAGATTATTCCAATCTTAGTGAAACCGACGAAAAACAAACACAATTTCTAAGCACATTTGAGGTTATGTTGCACGATAGAAATAATGAAGTTGGCAACTAGTTCAGCTACTGCATACACTACCGACCCCCTATTGCAGCACGTATGGATGTTATAGACGACTTCTTTCACTTGTAAAATGGCCCAATCTTGCGGGGGGCCTAGCGAGGGTGTGGTTAGGTTAGAAGCAGTTAAACGTTCATTTTTTTAAATAAATTTTACCCCAGTCTTGCGGGGGGCTACCGAGGGTGTGGTTAGGCTAGAAGCAGTTAAACGTTAATTTTTTAATGAATTCACCCACGCTTGCTCGGGGTTAATGTTCTCCAGGTGATTTTGGGAAATTGGATTGTGGTACTGTCGGTTGGTAGGTTGTTGAAGAATAGCAGGAGCGTGGTCACGATATTATAGTGCCATGGTTTCGTTTTGCTAGTGAGCTGTCAAGATCGTCGATTTCCGAAGCTTTTTTTAAAACTCCTTTAAGTGTTAGGCGTCGGAAAGGCCTTCCGCGGGTGTCTTTTGATTCTTTGAATGGATATACATGCATTAGTAAGTTTAAATTCTTTCTGTACAAGTTTAATTTTAGGGGTATTTGTACCGAACTGTTACCTGTCGTGATTCTAGCAAAACGCAATCTGCGCAATATTCAGTTTCAAGATAAATATTGAACTTTTGTCCAGTTTACTAAAATCTATACGCCTACGAAACCTTCAACCTTATTGCAAAACTAGTTCGGGGCCGAACTTGTGCATCAATATTAAAACGAAAAGCGGGAATTTTGACAGAAGTTACTAATTGGTTGGTGTAATGTTTTATTTTTCAAGATAAAATAAGTAAATATTGTGTTTATGATTGTGCAGGCATTTTAGACATTTTGATTAGCGTAACTTAACACTTTAAAATAATTTCTCCGTGTCCTCCTCAATCTCAGCCCATAGCAAAATTGTGAGCTGTGACGTCCATCATGTAACCACAAGCATGATAAAGTTGCATCCTAATGGTTATCTGAAGTTTTTCGACAATTATTTAAAAACAATAGCAGATCTCAACATCAAACAACGAGTTTGTAAGATTTCGGAAAATCCGGTTTTACTATAAAACAATGCATTTTACGAAGGAAGACAAGAGTAATTAAATGTAGATTTCAGAAACGTCATAACAAATTCATTTTAATACAATGGCGTAACTTTTTTTGCGGAAGTATGAGCATTCCTTCTTAGATCTTCGCTTATGGTAAGAAGATCAGCTGTATAATATTAACTAAAGAAAGGTAGATATCCTATAGTAAACAGCTCACGTTATGGAAGCAAGAATTTTTATGTGGAACTTTAACATCCTGTATCTCGAAAACTGATTGTTTTCGGTTATGTTGAACGAGCAAAGTACACTTATTACTTTTGGATGTTCTATCATCTCCCGACACGTTGGTCTTTCTTCGTAAAACACCCTATATAACAGAAAAGACCTCCAGAATTGCACCAATAGAGTTGAAACTATTTTTCCTGAAAAGTCGATAAATAAATCTGATTTTTTCTTTTGGCTTTTTAAAATGAGTTCTAAACGTTCAAATATGAAAATTTATTTTCTGTTGGATGTCAAGTCAATTTCGTACATTTTCAAATGGACTTTTATTTTTAGTTAACTATTATATCTTAAAAGATTTCTCTCTTGCTTCATGAGATTATTTTACAGCAAAATTTAGATTCAGTTTCAACTGAACTTTTATCGTCGATATTTTTGGATTTGAGTAGTTTGGTGTTTACCGCGGTTTTAAAATTTGTTAATTAGGAAAAAATCAATCAATATAAAACAAAGTGAAACTTTATTTTTCATAAAACATGACAAAGTCAATCTATAGTTTATAGGTCAAAACACTGTATAATTTAAAGAGTATGGGTGGTATCATCGTAGTAAATCGATTTGTTAACTTCTTCAGAATGTTTATGGTAAATGACAACATCGTAGAAGTAAGAGTTAGGCACGTAGAAATTATATTCATCGATAGTCCTGTCGAATGGATAACCAAGAGGATAAGCGTCCAACCACTGAACACCAAGTCCGACCATGGGGAATTTGAAATAGTCGTAAACTTCTCCCTCGTGGAGTTTATCATAGACAGCTTGATATTGTTTTTGTTCTTGTTGTTTCTTTCCAAAGAGTGTTGGAGCCTTGTATGGGCTGACGATTACGTAGAACTGATAGGTTTGACCACCATGTTTGCCTTTAGGAAGCAAGAACCTATTGAAAAAAAATTAATAATAATTAAAGCAAACAAATAATGTAAGATTACCTGTTGGGGAATGCATAGTAAACCTCACTGCCATGTGTTGAGAATTGTTGTGTTCCACTGACACCAGCGAATGCGTATTGGTATAATTGTTTATAAGTTGTGCGGTCAGTGGAATAATAAGTTTGATGAGAGTTGCGTTCAATCACATTTTGTCCAGCTTTAAGTTCGTATTTAAATCGATCGAATTCAACAAAGTTAATACGATTTTCATCAATGTGAATAAATCTTCCGTATTCGTCATATTTAGGACCAATAAACACTCGAACTACGGCTTGTGTAGGTTTGTCGCTTATAACGTTAATCTTGTAAGTAAAAGGTTTGTGATTCAAACGATACTGACGAGCGTAAACTTCAAAGTTGTTGTGTTCCCATTCGTTATGATTAACATAAACAGCGTTGGTTATGTCGGTATTGTAGTAATCAAAATAGGTCACTAAACGATCTACCCAAACACTTTCAATTTTAACTCCAGGGAATACAAGTTCGTCGTAAGTATAATGAGGAAGATAATATTTATATTTCTGGAAGTATAAGATGAGTCTTTTATAAAGTTGCCAAAAAGCAGGATCACGAAGAGAAGTCTCGAAGTGTTCTAAAGCAGATGGTGCAATCTTGTATTCGTGTAAGGGTTGGTAAGAATAACCCAGAAGATGACGAGCAAATATTTGAAGATATCCATAGAAACGAGTATTAGGAGAATGTGGATTGCCTTCAATGAGATTGCCAAGAGTGTTAAAACCGTGAGGTTCGAACAATTTAAGTTTTTCTCCAGTTTCCTAAAATATCAGGTTGGATTATATACGGTACATTTATAGCCACGAAATAATAAAACTTACAGTGTAAACGTATCCAAGGTCGATGGCATCACGAATTCTTCTTTCGTAGTCGTTTACTTTGTAATAACTGAAAGGATATTGTCCTTTGAAGGAATAACTTTGTTTATGATTGTAGTAGTTTGTAAAGAAGTACACCCAATTGGACCTTTCTGGGAATTCTAATCCATTGGGATAACGTAATGATGGATAATAACCTGTTTCAAAAGCGTCGTCATAATCGTAAGTATTAATTTCGCCATAGTCGTTAGAAAGACGTTCTAGATAATATCGAGCTACTAATTGTTGGTAGAAGTAGTAGAATTCTTCACCGCGGTAGTATGTGTTGATTTCAACTTCTTCATGATTCAACCAGAATGGACGGTAAAGATTGTAATAGTAATAATAAGAATTGACTCCAATATCTTCAGTGAAGTACGATAGTGATTGTTCGGGATGTAAATTCAAGTACCATCCAGAATAGTTGGAATAAATAGTGTAAACTGAAAAATAGCAAAGTTTAGATTTGTTTGAAAAATAATTGTAATGTAATACCATTTTGTTGTACTCCAGTAGTCCATAATTGTTTATACTGTTGGGCTTTTTGAATAACTTCGGTGTTAAAGAAGTAGTAAGGATAGATTTCGTATATGGGTGGCAAGACCATGCTGTAAGTATCATGACGGTGGATGAGGGCAACGGAGAAGGAATACAAGAACAATCCTTGATTCAAGTAGTAACGAGCCCAGCAGGCTGTTTTGTAGAAAGTGTCAAAGTCTTTGGCATAGTATAATATTTTGAAGAGCGCAATAGCTTGCTTAAGTTGATAATCGTAGAAGACAGAAAAGACTTCATCTTTAGGTAGCATTCCATGACGATAGTAATACAGGAACTCCTTTACAGCTTGAGTATTCTGCGATTATTTATTGATAAATAATAGATAAATGTTTTCAACGAAGTTTTATTTGCATTAAAATAATGTAAGGCTTACTTACAGTGTATTGGCCTAAGTTACTTTCGATTGAATATTCTTTGGCAATATCGACATGGTGTTTATAATAAGTTGGCTGATGAACGTATCTGAACAAGGTTAATACGTCTTTGTACTGTTTCAGGTAATCCTTATTACCTGTAAGTGAAAGGAAAAAAATTAAACTAAAATCGAATATCTTATTAGAAAAAACTTACTTATTTTGTACTTATGGTAGCCAGTGTAAACATCTTGGGTACCTCCTACGTCTTCAACAACAGGAGTTGCTAAAGCCAAAGAGCAGATGCCCACAAGCAGTGCTATCAAAACAAACCTCATGATTGTGTTGCACGTAAACACAATTTGAAGTATATTTTTCTTTTACAATTTTTCCATCTATTTATACCAGTAAATTGTCCCCTCTTTGAATATAAACCATGACCTTTTATTACAAAATACCTGATAGAGTCTTGCTATCAACACTTTTAAATTGCATTCTATTTATATTGAAAATTTTCTGGAATGAATAGATACCGGCTACATGTTTATTGCAGTAATGGATGCGTTTAATTAATAAATTTCAAAACAAAACCGATAATGATAATTTAAATTCATAAATGTAGTATTGTGAATTATATTAGCATAATATTTTTTAATATCAAACGTCAAGTTAATTAAAAAAGGAACTGAACCCTGTTGGTACGAGTCAATCGATTTATTTTGTTTTGTATTATCTTCTTGCAGAATAAATAACTAATAAACTTAGATTCTTCGTGTCTAAATTAATCTCTTTAAAATATGGAGAAAAATCGCTTAATTGCAGAAATTGGGCAATAAAAAAACAACAAATTTATAAAAAATCAAGTTAAAGTAAAAATCTTAAATTTGTTTAGAACTAAGATGTTGAGTTTTATTTATCGATTGACAAAGGTATATTTCTAGATTTTTAAATTAACCAGCATTTAAGCATTCCCCTTATAAGAATAAAACAAGATTTATTAGCAGCAGTTTTATTGGATTATTCACTACCATGATAGAACGCTAAATAAATTTTTTTATATGATTACGCAAGTAGCAAAAGTCAAAGCAGTTTCATACAAAATAAAAAAGCTTCTATGGTAGTTACAATTCTCTTTGATTAAAGATTGTAGCAAAAAATCTGCTGATTGACCCTAAGCAACCCTAGAGCAACCTAAAGAGGGCTTTATAGTTATCAATTATTTTTGTCACCAAGTAGACTTTCTGAACCAAGGCCGTTGTATAAAACTGAGCACCAATGAGCTTAACAATTTGGCGACTTGGCCTCATTGAAATGGGTAATAATTAAGTACTAATATATTATAGTTAATTAAATAACTTTCATTGCAAAAAGTTTAAGATAATGTATCGTTACTTGGTTCGTAAGCACCCTTGGATTGCTGGTGCCTCTGAGCTTAGCCCATCTTAGCCCAATAGATAGGGATTGTTTTATTCTCAAGATAACCTCGAAATCTTGTAGATGACGTCACCTGCTCCTTCTTATTGTTATTAGAATTAAGTATAGTGTTAGGGTCTTAAAAAATCACTTGAATTTTAATAATTTAGTCTTTTGTAGCGATATATCATAAATTTTGCAACTAGGTGAGATTCTTACAATTTACTTCACATCCAGAACGGATAACAAATATTTTCATTCTAGTTTACCTTGGTCATTTAGATTGTCGAAAACTGCAAATAACCAGATAGAATCAATTTTAGTTAACACAACTTTTAGTCTAAAATAGGTCGATAAAGACAATTTTAGTCACTATTTTAACGTGAACTAACTTGGGTAAAGTAATTTTGATCTTACCTAACTTGGTTTGCATTTTATTAGAAACTAACCTAACTTTATTCAATTCCATCTAACTTATTTTAACTCAATCTAACCTTAGTTAGAACTTAGAACAGTTTATTTATTTATTTATTTAAATATTTGTGAACCCAACAGGTAAGTCCCAAATAAAGGGTTTCACACTGATACATGTTTCTCCATTGAGGGTAAAACAATAAAAATGAAATATAAAACAAAAGAATAGTATTTGAACTTGCTGACTATTTCCCTTAGAAAATTTCATCCAATAAAAAAAGCATCAACTCTCAATTAATTACTTTTTCGTTTCTTGAGGTTTTTAAGTGATTTTTTGTTTGGAAGTATTTTGGAGAAAATTTTCTTTGGGAAATATAAGACAGAGATTGAGTTAAATCTATAAAAAACAACTGATTATTTAGATACGAGAGGTATAACATTCAGTAAATAAAATGATGGCAAGAAAGACAGGTACTTAACTAAGCTATCACAGTTTGTACTTAAAACTTTGTAAAAGTGGTGTATATCAATAGTCAATAAATATTTGATTTCTAAATAAACATGCAACAAGGTATAGTATATAACAATACAATATTTAACAGTAACAACGACTTATACGTAGCACCAGCTGTGTTTATTTCTCGATTGCGGTTTGCTTTAAATTGCGTTTAAATTGATTGAAAGTTGATCCAAAAATGTTAATGTCAGTAGAAATGTTATTATACTGTTTTCACATACTGATAAGTGAGGATTGCAAGCGATAATTTGTTTTTGGAGTGTTGTACTGTAACAAGGCAGTTTGCCTGGTTTGACGTGAAGGTATACCAAAATCTATTAAGAGCAGTAGTTTCTGATCATTAATTAATCCATTAATAATCTTATATAGGAAACACATTTGCGCGTCCTGCCTTCTTTTTTGTAACGAAACTACTTTAAAATAGTTTAATAGTTGTTGGTAAGTTCCTTCAAATTTTTTATTTTCATTTTTATAATAACAGTAATTTAGAAATTTCTTCTGAATTCTTTCAATTGTCAAAATTTGGTATGTGTAGTAAGGATTCCATAAGATAGACATATATTCCAACTTAGTTCTTACTAAGGTGTTAAAGACAATGTGCAGACTGTTTGTATTATTAAAATCTTTAGTAATTCTAATAAGAAAGCCAAGACTTCTACAACACTCACGTACTATGCTTTCAATATGGGCATTAAATGTTAATTTCTGATCAAAAATTACACCAAGGTCTTGTACTTCAGGTTTCCTTTGTAGAACTGTACTATTTAATGTATAAGCAAAATTTATAACGTTAGTTTTCCTGGCAATAGTTGTCACAACACATTTATTAATATTAAAAAGTAAATTATTTTGAATTGACCAATCGTAAATTGTATTTAAATCAGTTTGAAGTTGTTATGAATCATTTACCGTCCGAATCTCTTTAAAGATCTTAAAGTCGTCTGCACAAATTAAATACTCAGAATTTTGAATGTTAGTTGCAATGTCATTTATAAAAATTAAGAAAAGTAGAGGCCCAAGATTTGAGCCTTGAGGAACCCTTGAAGTTGCAGAAAAACATATAGGATTTATATCCAAAGTATTCTACAAACTGTTGTCTACCACTTAAGTAGGATTCGAATAAATTTAGTAATCTCTTCGTAAAACCAATATTAGAGAACTTATTTAATAACAGTGTAATGTCTACCTTATCAAATGCTTTACAAAAGTCGGTATATATAACATCTAGTTGGTTTCTACATTCTAGTATATCAGAAGCTTTTTGTGTGAAATGAAACAAGTTAGTAGCTGCTGACCTCCCTTTCATAAACCCGTGCTGATTTAAATTTATACTGTGTTTGACATAGTGGAATATATTATTGTATAATATTGATTCATAGACTTTAGCGAAATTAGATAAGATAGATATTAGTCTGTAATTTTTTATTAATGTTTTATCTCCAGATTTATAAATGGGACATATTTTGGATGTGGACCAGGCCAAAGGGAATGTTTCAGTTTCTACGGAATAATTAAATATATGATGCAAAGCAATGCTAAGTGACTCTGAGCAACCCTTTACTATATACGTCGGAATACCATCTGGTCCCACTGATTTAGTATTTTTTAACGATTTTTTTGTGTTTAATATTTCTTCTACAGTAATCGTGTTAATGGTTATATGGTGCAAAGATGAATCAGTACTTGAAGTTTTGATAAAGGTATTGGAAACTGGTAAATAAACACTCTTAAAATAATTTGCAAATTCATTTACTATATCCTGTTTTTTTTCTATTTTCTTATTATTTATATACCTTGTTGTCGGTATGCTAGTTTTATCTTTCTTATTGTTAATGTAATTATTGAATCTCAGCCTCCGCACTAAAAATTTCTACCGGATTCAAGACGGGACATATCCTTTTTCGTACGCTTTCAGTGTATTAATGAAACCCAAAATTATGTCAAATTATAGCTTATGCCCACGAGGAACATCATACCAAAGGTTATTAAAATCAGTTGGTTCATTCTATCGTTCTAGGCAAGAAACATTTTTTGTCAAAACCGGCTTAACGAAGCAACTTTTAGAGACACTCTGCTTAGGGTGCAAACAGAACATTTCAAGGCCAAAGTAAGGTGCTTTCAACTATTGCACAAATAGTCAGATAGACGTTCATGTCAAGCAAAATAGAAAGTTTAATAATCAAACAGATCTACAAGAATCTGATTAACAAATTGAAATCAACTGGAGTCGGGAAACCTGTCAGATTTCAAATAAGTAAATACATGAATAATGAGTGCTAAGATATGTATTTATAATACAGAAGAAGTTATTTTGGACAAACAAAGAAACACTCTGGCAGATGTTCATGCTGTAAACATGATGAGTTCATTAACCAAAAGAATACAAAAAAAGTTACTCTGGATTCAAATGATGCAAACAATGTTGACATCATCTCTGGAAGACGGCGACGATTTGTAATGTTATTTTAAAATTCGCACTGAATCCGCCCCTGTTTTTCAATTTCGTTCGGATATTTGTTTTCTTGACGCGCAATATTTAAATTGATTCATTAAACGAATGTTTGTTATAATGTTATTTTAAAGAATTAATATTTTTTGTGGTCTCGGCACCTAGACTCCAGTAGACGTGTCTTTCGTTGATTTCCAATATCAAATTCTCAGAATCATTGGTTGCAATACTGCAGTCACACAGTCTCGGGGAAGTTAAATTTAAACTAGCGAATCTACAAGTAAAATCTTCCATTGTCGCATAAAGAGTATTAATGTCTTAATTTGTTAGTGTGTATACCCGACTTTTTAGCCCCACTTCCGTAAGTACGAACTGCGTAACAAAAACGCAGAGGTTAGGCATTACGTGGATAGCTGTTGACTTGAACCAACGTGTGGTAATTTTCGACGTTTACCTCTACATCCCCTAATTGGATTCAAACCAAAGTAAGTGAAGCGACTCTCTTAGAAAAAAGAGAGATCGGACTGGAGAAATCGTAATTTCTTCGTGTCAGAGACGCGCAATAGTCGCGGAAGAAAGTGGTTTGTTTGCCAACAGCAAGGCTTATAAATTTCGTTATCGTGGGGAATGTATAACCCAAATATAATTATGCTGGTGTCCTCCAGGAAGCAGAAATTGTAGAGGGTAGGAACGCAACCATTTTGGCCCCGTTGGTGTAGCATCTGTGTGTATACTACATTTTGGAAGCTCCGCAAAATTTTAATAGTGCTTGAGACTCAGTGATTTTCGTTTATAAAATTGTGTGTAAACGCCTGGATTTTGTTCTTATGTTTTTTTGCGATTAACGTAAACTAAGTGGTTGTTCTTCGAAATTAAAGTTTTCTCAATTATTGGATCTAGCTGCCTTTCGTCGGAAAACAGAGGTCTGCACATACCTTCTGGAAGAAAGAATTCCTGTATGAGTAAGAAAGAAAACCTGCTATGTTTTATTATATGAATTTTAATGTTTAAAGACTAGGAGAACGTCGAACTTTGTGAAATATTTTATACGAAAACTTTGCTTAGACAGGATCAGTTTCGTATTGTTTTATTGAATCATAATTTTTACAAGTAACTTTTTAACTAATTTGTAACAGGAACGTTCCCAGGTAATTTTAGCTGATCTTTGATAAATTGTTGCAACAAAATTACTAACTTGGCAATCATTCCTTTGTTCTTAAATGTAATGTTCAGTTGTCAATATTTAACAATTTATGGTCAAGTTTACCTTAGTCGGGTTAATTAATATTTGAATTTTGATCTTTTGTGTTCTATTTTAAAATTTTAACGTAACAGAATCATTTCGCTTTGTTTATTGTAATAATTTGTTTTTCTGATAGTTTGTTTCTGTTTTTTTATTATTTTATCGACTCTGTTCTCCAAACAGAAATTAATTTATGCCTCTTATTGATATTCTTTTGTAGTGTTATTTTGTTATTGTTTTTGTATTTTTGTTTTTGTAAGTGGATCTCTGGTCCAGGCGAAGCAGCTTAATTTCATTATTTTGTTCTTTTGGCTATCAAAAAGCACGTAGTGTATATTCCAAATTTCAATTATAGACTAGATATCTTTGCTCAAGAGAGAAGTAAATATTGAGTTGGCATTTCTCTCTTGTATCGTTTTAAAAGAAGGAAGTCTTCAGAGGACTTCCTTAGCAAAATTAAGTAAGATAAATCAAGTGCTTATACAGTGTTTATTTTGTGTATTGAGTCTCATTGGTGAAACGTCAGAGCGAGTTTTAATAGAGCTTCCACGAGGTAAGTTACACACAGGATGAGGTTTCGTAAGAGGCCTATATACAGGGTGTCAGATTCACGAATAGTCGCGTGACCGACCATCAGAACCCTTCGATCTACGACTGCTGCCGCCCTCTTTTACGACCATCTATTAGTTTAATAAGAGTTTTGGAAAACGGTGAGCTTTTCTTTGTGAGAGATTAACCAAGTTTATTTGAGAATCCACCCCATCTGCGGCATGAGCTACGGGATTTAACATCTACCATTGGTCTGGACGGGACTTGTGCATACCTTTGAGCACTGACCCGTTACAGATTCAGATGGCCACGACACTCATATCAAATTAAACATTTATTTTCTAGTAGACCAATCAGCGCTGGCTGGAACCACACTTGGAGTAGTTGAGTGGGGCTATTTACTTTGCAGACATGTACTATTCGTTTCAAAATGGAGTAGGACATTTTAATTTTCCCATTGTAATATCTACATTTAATTTCCGCTAAAATATCTTTACCCATGGATTATTTGAATGATAAAGTCACATTTACACTAGGAAAAATACTTACATTATTGAATCATAGTAGTTGACCAGTGTCCTAGTTCATTTTGAAACCAATAGTACAGTTAGTGGAATCTTGATCAATAATTATTGCTTTATTTCTTTGCAAGTTTACACGCGTTTGTGTAGTTTGCAACGGTCTTTTGTCGTTATCATCCCATCACATGGTAAACCTCACGGTATATCATCAACCTTCCTTGTGAGACATTGCGTATATAGAAAAGTTCCTTCTACAACTTATTTTATTGCTTTGCAACAAGATTCCAATTATTAAGATTGTGTATAAATACTCGGTTCTTGCATTATTTTGCGATTGAATTAGTTTATTTCTTCCATGGGAAGAGTGATAAATTGCGGGCCGGTAAATTCTTTCGAATTCTGGGGGGAATGCAGCATGCGGGCCGACAGAAAGAATTGAGTCGTGAGGAGTGCAAGTGCTTCCTGCACCTCTTTCTTTCGTTGGTGCGATTTCCACGTTGGAGAAATAGAAAAAAACCTTTTATCAAGGGTTTTTTTTAGTAGACCCCCACATCAGATTCCTCTGGTGTTAACGAAACTTAGAGAGATTTCTTCGGTGGAAGCCAAGGAAGTTCTAGGGATTTCGTGGGCTCAGCGTTGATATTGTAATTTTTAACCACCGTCTGATTGTCGGCCTCGGATTGCTACCACAAGGGATGCTGGATTCCCAAGCTAGCATCTAACTAGTTTAATCATTTCACCGGAAGTCCCAGAAGCAGATAGGTTAATGGCTTACGAAAACTCGACTTTTAAGAAATTTCAGGTTCCATCCGGTACCAATTTGTGCTTAAATTAATTCAGTTCAATTAATTTTTTTTTGTTAATTAAATCCTTGCTTAAAATTTAGAGTGACCCTTCATGTGAATAAGGATCATAAACTTTTATTAAAACATATTGTAATTTAATTTTTTTTGTTTGGCCTGTAACTTCAAAAATTTTTTAAACAATTTAATTTTCATGATTAGTGTACTATTTGGATTTAAATTGAAGATTTTTTTAAAAAATTGTTTTCCAGGTGTATTTCACTTTCAGCAAGCAAATTTCGATCGAAAGCTGCTGTTTAACTGTTTTACTTAAATTTCATGGTACACCGAAATGATTTCAAATTCGTTTTTTTAGAAAATTTAATTTTTGTAATTTCAGATTAATACAAAGAATTATTTTGTTATATCGGAAATTTTTATTGGCATTTCTTTGGTGTTTGAATTTTTCTCTTAACGCTTGAACAGTTTGAGATTTTTGCCTGGTGTACTTTATGATAACATTTGTGTAAATTTTATTTTGTTACCTTGGACTTATTTTGTAAATTTTTACTATTATTTCCTTATTTTTAAATGCTTAAAAATTTGTTTATTCATTTAACAATTTTTTTGTCATTACTAACTAAAACTCAAAAATTCAATTGATTTTTCTTTGAAAGTGAAGATCCTTATATTTAATGTTTTTTTGGTCATAATCTGTTGTTAAAGTGTTATAATAATTTTCTATTGCTAGTTGGTTTAGCTTCAGGAGTAAAATTTTTAATGCATAGAAACTTTTAATTTTGGTTCTACTGAAATTGTCAATTTTAGTTTCATTTCTAAAGTAACAATTTTTGTATAAAACTTTTTTATTGTGGTTACTCAGAATTTATTTGTAAATACAAGTTAAATTTATTCAGAATTTTAATATACGTTGATGGTTAATTACTACCTGGTGTTTTATTGTAAGTATAATCTTTGCCGTCCCGCTCCCAAGTCTACCCACTTGAGTTCAGCTGGCCTAGGACCCAGAAATCCTAGAAGTTTCTTTATTTTTTTAGTAACGCAAGGTTTACGTTACAAGTTGTAGTTTAAAATTTGAACAACCAGCTCCCACAAACTGCAATTCAAAGTATGACAGGTATGTATGCTGTTAACTCAGATGGTGACAGTGATGAGGAAGAAAACCTGGATTTTTCTATAGAAAAGAAAGAGTTTAACATCTGTTCATTGTTGTTATCTCCATTTGTAACGTCAACCCCGTGTACATTGACAATGTAACCATCCGTCTTGACAAAAATCATTGGTTTTAAAATATCGTAATATTTTTTTATAAAGTATGTCTTGTGGTGGAACTCATAATTTGAGGATTTCTGAATTTCAATATAAGTGCCGTCACAGACTGATCAGATTGTTTCCTGTTCAGCTTGAGTTAATATACTCGACAGTATTGTGCTGCAATCGAAATTCCTCACAGATTTTATTATATTATGCCAGGAGAGACGCTACAAGCACTTCTTTCTGGGCTTGTCTGACGTCTTCGATGTATACGGAGTTTACTTTGTAAATGGAGATAACAACGATGCGCAGATATTAAACTGTATCACATACATAAGCACGAAAGCTACTCTGGGGACTAGATTGGCTCCTATAAAAGCAGATTTATCAGCAGAAAGTAACTTATGATAGTTAAGCTGCAAAATATACATACAAACCTGCTTTGTTGCATATAGGAACCAATTCTTGTCTATGAATGCGTCTATCATGATCTAGAATAGTGATTTCTAGTTCTTTTTTGCGACAGCACCTTCTTTGGCTTATTAATAAAAATGCCTGCACTTTTATCTCAGGGATCATCTCAATTTTTTTCTCTTGAAACCAATCATAGTCGAGAAGTTACTAAAGTAAGATTTGCCATAGTATATATCAACAGTCAACTTAAAGGAGATTTTAAATTTTTTGGTTCCTGTGTTGACATTTATCACGCATCTAAAATTAGTAGCTTTAGTCTTCGCCAACTCCATAAAAAGTCGAACCAAGTTAGAAAACTTGCTGCAAGAAACAATATCTCAATACGAGCAGTGAAGGAATTGTTGGCAAACGATTGGTGCCGAAGATTTGACAACTTTTCCAAGATTCACAGTAAAAGATCTTACTGAAATCACAGTTGGCGAGTATCAGGCTGATATTACACCGCCGTTCACCCAGCATCTCTCGAAATACTTACGTCGAAAAATAGAAGAGACTAGTATGCTTACTGTCCCCAGCGAGCTTAACGTCATCAGGGTGCTAATATCATCACGTTTTACCAACGGTAAATTGTATAAAGTTTATTTAACGTACTTTTCAAACCAAAATAATGCAAAAGATATTAGTCTACATGCATTCCATTCCATTCACATTCCCAAACATTTGTTCGTCGGTTCAGCTATTCTTGCACAGTTTTCTGTGTAGTTAATGGAATATAAAAAAGATAATCGCTGTAGTTTGAATGAAATATTTTCTTATAGAATTATCTGGAGTATCAGAAAACGTTTTTCTCAATAGAAAAGGGCTACATCTAGAAAGACTAATGTCCTCTGTTCGGTTTAGTAGTTATGGAAAACGTAATTTCTAATGTCATAGTCCACGAATCACCATTGCACTCGCAATATGACGCTAGCACTTAACTTTTCTACGAAACAAAGCAAATAACATGTTGCATCATAAGAACTCAGAGTTTGAGTCGTTTTATGGATGACTTAGCAACGCTAGGATGTTACGTAGACACGCGATCTAGTCGGCCATGAAAGAGCACGTTGTACTAAGAAATACTAAATAATTATTGATGTCTATTTTTTATTTATAAAACAATAGCAGCTTTCATAATTTTCTTGTAGTTTCAAGTCTGGGTAATTAAGGGTTTTTTTCGTAGAGTGCTTTGCCTGAAGAAGTTAAGGTAGTTACAGCTCACCGAACGTAAGGTTACGGGTCACCCTGCGCAGAAGAGAACACAGATATGAGATGAACGAAAGAGACATCGTATACGCGTCACAGCATTTGTAAATTAACTGACAAAAATTGCACCCACCATTCTGAAGGATTTGCCAGAACGTTTTCGTGATTGTCTTTTGTTTTAACTTTGAAGATTTAGACAACCTTTTCTGTGTAAAAAGCATCACTTTCTGGGCATTACATTTTCTATTATACTTCATAATAACTATTAATGTTTACACCTCTTTATACTACATGGCTACTATGATCAAAAATTTTCAGGTTTTTATAAAAACATATTAGCAATTTCTCTAAAACAAAATCGTGCGCAACGATGTCTAAGAAGTCTCGTATTAATTATTATTAACTCAAAATCTCAGTTATTACAACTTGTATACCATTATTAATCTTTATATTTACATTTTCTTGTTACTAAAGTACAGAAAAGCATAAAACAAATAATAAATGGTAAAAAGTCATCTGTCACACCTGGATGAATTACTATTATTATTGTAATTTGTAACGCAGTATTTTTTTCGTCTACATAAATCAGTAGGTAATAGAACTGTAAACACTTATTCAGAACAATTGAATCGCATGGTAAAGATAAAATAAACATTAAAATGTAAAGCAGTTACACTTTATCTAAAAAGTATTTTCTTAACTTCAATTAAGTTAATTTTAAGAATTTTTTACGCATTACGCTGTGTAATAATTAATAAACAAATCATTGCAAAAATTTTGTGATTTTTAATTTATATAAAAATAGAATGTCTCACACTATGCAATCTGTAACAAGAAATAAAAACAAAAACATACAGAGTTGTAATTAAATATTAGTGAATAAGCGTTTTTCATTTATTTTTCAGTCATAATCATTTTGCAACTTTCAATCATTTATCTATTGGCCTTCGGTGGTATCTTAAAAGTAAACATGTCTTATACCATTTTTGAAGCTATTTTTAAGGTAATCTGCACTTGTTTTTACCACACTGCAAACAATGAGCAGGCACGTTGGCTCTTAATTCTAACTTTAAAAATTAGCACTAGTTGAAGGTTGTTTCTGTGTATAAAGAAAAAAACAATGAAAACATATTTATATGCTGATTGTTTTTATTACAAGAATTTTTTTGTACAAGTTGCTTGAGATTATACGAATACTAAAACTGCATTATAAAACTAAACATAATTATCTGTATCTATTTTTAAGATACTGATGTTACTTCTACAGACTTAATGTTGATGATGATGATAATGTTCATGATAACCATAATGTTGATTGTCGCTGTAATATTGTGAGGGCTCGTATTCTTGAGGTTGGTTGGAAGCATTGATTTCATTTACGTGTCTGTGGTAGATGATAACATCTTGAAAGTGAGCATTCGGTACGTAGAAGACACGTTGGTTGATTTGTCTGTCGAAGGGATAGCCCAAGGGGTAGGAATCAACATGTTGAACTCCAAGACCAACGACTGGGTAGTAATAGGTGTGTACTTGTTCTTGTACTTGTCCATGGTATTGATGGTATTGTTGGTGATGTTGTTGCTGTTGGTGTTGCTGCACTTGATATCTTTGTTGATAGTGAGCATTAACCTTGTATGGGCTGACAATTACGTAGAATTGGTAAGTCTGACCACCACGTTTACCTTTAGGAAGGAGATATCTAAACGCAAAAACAATATTAATAAACTAACACCTTTAATAAAGCTGTCTATCTTACCTGTTGGGATAAGTGTATTGAACGTCGCTACCGTAAACTTTGAATTCTTCGCCTCCATTGATGGCACCTTTAACATGTAGGTATAATTGTTTGTAGCTAACGTAGTCATCAGAAAAGTAAATATCACGAGAGTTGCGTTCAATAACGTTCTGACCAGCTTGCAAGTTGTGTCTAAAGGTGTCAAATTCAACAAAGTTGAGGCGATTTTCATTGATGTCAATGTGACGTCCATATTCGTCATATTTAGGTCCAATGAATACACGAACAACAGCTTCTACTGGTTTTTCGCTTACAACCTTGATCTTGTAAGTGAAAGGTTTGTGGTTAAGACGTTGTTGACGTACACGTACATGGAAAGCATCGGTGTCGTATTCTTGTTTGTTAACGTATGCGACATTGCTGATGTCGGCATCAACGTTTTCAAAGTAGGTGACAAGACGGTCAACTTGTACATCTTCTACTTTAACTCCCGAGAAGAAAAGATTGTCATAGGTGTAGTGAGGCAAGTAGTTCTTGTATTTTTGGAAGTACAGAACCAAGCGTTTGTAGAATTGATAGAAGACTGGATCGCGAAGAGAAGTTTCAAAGTGTTCCAAAACAGATGGCGCAATTTGATATTTGTTAAGAGGTTGTCTAGCGTAACCTAAAACACGACGAACGAATACTTGAAGGTATCCGTAGTAACGAGAGTTGGGGGAATCAGGATTGGCTTCGATGATGTTTCCAAGAATATTGAATCCTTCTTCTTCGAAAAGATTGATTACTTTTCCATCATGCTACGGTTGAAATTTAAATATAAGTTACATTCTTTACAATACCACAAGTAATTACTTACAGTCTTTACATAACCGAAGTCAATAGTATCACGAATTCTTCTTTCATAATCTTGTACCAATTGGTAGATATCACCATAGTGGTATTTGAAAGAGTGAGTTTGTCCGTAATAGTAATCTTTGGCAAAGTCAACCCAGTTTGGTCTTTGTGGGAAAGCGAGACCATTAGGATAAACAAGGAAAGGAATATAACCAGTTTCAAGGGGGCGTACATAATCATATACTTTAACTTCACCTTGGCCATTGGATAAGCGTTCCAAATAATAACGAGCTAAGAATTGTTGGTAGAAGTAGTAGTGTTCTTCACCACGGTTTACTGTATTGATGTATACTTCTTTATCGTCAATCCAGAAAGGACGGTACAAGTTGTAATAATAGTAGTAAGCGTTGATTCCTACATCTTCGGTGTAATAAGAAAGAGCTTGCTCAGGATGTACATTCACATAGTAGCCAGAGTAGTTAGCTTTGATGGTGTAACCTATAAAAATACAATTTATTAAAATATCTTTCATTTCTAATAGTTTAGCAACGTAAAATTCTGAGTGTCATACCATTTTGTCCCTCTTGTTGGCGATCATATTGTTGCTTGTACTCTTGAGCCTTATGAACGACTTCGGAATTGTAGAAGTAATATGGGTAAACTTCATAGATTGGAGGTAATACAACTCCGTAGGTTGCAGGATGGTGCAATACGGCAACAGAGAAGGAATATAAAAATAATCCTTGGTTGACGTGGTTGCGAGCCCATACGGCGGTTTTGTAAAGAGTTTCGTAGTTCTTGGCGTAGTAGAAAACTCTGAAGAGAGCAATAGCTTGTTTCAAATGTGCTTCGTGGAAAACAGAGAAAATGTGATCTCTGGGAAGAATGTCGTGATGGTAGTAGTGCAAGAAATGCTTGACAACTTCTGGTTTCTAAAAAACAAAAAAATAAAAGTAACCAAAGTAACCTCTACTCTTATTAATTATGTATAATTTGTGTATAAAGATAACTTACGCTATATTGGTCTAAATGGTCTTCAATATTGTAGGTTTTGGCAATTTCGATGTGATCATTGTAGTAGCTGGGCTGGTTGACATATTTGAAGAGACGCAAGATATTCTTTTGTCTATCAAGATGTTGCTTGTCAGCTGTTAATTAAAGGAAGTCAATTATAAAATATTTATGTTATTCAAAATTTTTAAAACTTACCGGTCCTGTAAGGGACTTGATGTCCATTGCCATAGGCATGTTGATGGACAGGGGTGGCTACGGCAAGGGCGCAAAGGCCAGCCAGTACTGCTACCAAAGTGAATCTCATCGTGTGACTATAGAATCGTAACACCCTGAAAATATGTCTTCTGGAAATTCATAAGTTCCTTTTATACTGATTAAATAGCCCCCCCAGTGGTCTATTGCATTGACCTTTTGTTTGTTAAGAATAATATATCAGATACCCTTTATTACGGAAGCATTTATCTGTTCTTTTTTTATGATTGTAGGTGATCTAATTTTGAAATGCCATGTTATTGTGGTGTATCGGAGAATTGTTATTTTTATTTTTAAAGAAGCTGAATACGAACAGATTTCTTAAGTTTATCATTAGTGTCAACCAGTGCAAAAAAGATAAAATTTGCTGTAGAAATTTTTACATAGCTTGAGTCAGATTAAGTAAACAAAGAGTTTTATGTACTTTGGAAAACCCACAACAGTGCATAATGATTGAAATCGAATTATTCTTTTAGAGATAAATCTAGCGCATGCAATTGAAAATAAATTTAGTTTCTGAAATTCTGAATTATAATGTGGGCATTTTTATCAATTAATTGAAATAAAAACAATTCTTATTACTTATTAGAAATAATAACTTTCATCACTGAATCTATTTAAAGAGAAATATTGTAATTATCGATGCAATATATAATATAAGAATAAGTCGTTATAAGTATTTAACAATTGATTCTGTTTATAAGAATTTTTGTCTAATTTTGTTATTTGTATTTATCATAAAAGAATATGGAAATATTTATTTTAACGCATCACGCCACTCGTTTTGGAATGGTGTCAAAATATTCCCTTAGAGCGAGGTCAATCTCTTCTTCTGAAATAAAAAGATGACCGCATAACCTTTCTTTTGAGGTTAGAAAATACCCAGAAGTCGCACATTGCGAGATCAGGCGGGTATGACAGATGTTATTTACCCTTAAAAAGTTCAAAGTTACGGCAGTGGAATTAGACAAAGCATTGTCATAATGAAGCATTAAGCCTTTATTTTTCAGGCTTCAAGAACTTCAGGCAGACAATGTTGTGTGTACCAGGATGCTGCGACAGTCTTCTGTCCTTCCAACTTAATAGCTTTCATCAGTTCTGTACTTCTAAAGAAAACGACATACACTACTTTTTGATAGAACGTTGTTTTTTCACAATGGTCGGTGTTGCGTCATCTTCAAACACCCATACTCTACTTTCTTCTCGTATAAAAATTATTATCTTTCCGAAAAGTAAACCAGATAGGTTGATAGCAGTTATAAGGAAAGTTATCACAAATATGTTGCAAATTCCAAAAATCGAATAAAAAGTAAGGTATTCCATTTAAAAGAATTAAGTTAGGTAACGCCACTTGGCGGGAACGCATTTAATTTAAAAATATTTTATTACAAAATATGTGACCCTACCTTACATTTATAACAAAGGTTTCAGAATTTTAAAATCTGCATTTGTTCTCGAGATATCGCGCTGCCCCATTCCTCGCTGAACACCCTGTATATACACGGGCAAATTTATAAGTAGTTGCAAAATTCGTATATGGCTGTGGCAGAATGACAGTCTGGGTATTGTAAACCGGGCTGTTTATCTATTAACTCGGCTTGTAGAATCTTATTGACGCTTAGTGTACTTTAAGGTTATGATTTTATGACAGTTTGGCCTCACGCTGTTGTCTTTTTTTGTATCTCTGCAAATATAAGGAAAGCATCATTTCTTTTTAACCAAACAAAACTAGTCGATACTAAACGTTTATGCAAAATTGAAAGCATGGCCTATTACGATCCATAAACATTATGAACGGTGTATATAAAATACTTTTTTCATTATTTGAAAATAACAATCTTTGAAAGGCTACATGTCAGATTTTAGCTGGCTACGTCAATCAGTATTTGTTTAACAGTCGTTGCAGTCAAAGCTACTTTCCTATTATTTGCAAAATGGAAAAGTCCGAAATACGTGCAGTAATTAAGTACCAGTATTTGTAAGGTTTAACACCCAAAGAAATTATAGAAAACTTTAAAAAAACATTGGGCGAATCTCCTCTTTCCGGTAGAATGGTTTATAACTGGTATAGCGATTTTAAGCGTGGTCGTGGCAGCACTGAAGATGAGCAGCGTTCTGGTCGTCCTCCTATGACAGTTACTGAAGAAAACATTGAAAAAGTGCACGGTATTGTATTGAAAAATCGGAGTAGCTGACATAGCAATTATTTCATATGATACTGTCTATCGCATATTGTCTGAACATTTAGGCATGAAAAAGTGTCTGCAAGCTTGAGGGTCGCGTTTGCTTACTGTTGACCAAAAGCGAACTCGTGTTGACGTTTCAAAGCATTGTTTGCACATGTATAAACGCAATACAAGTTGCTGCATCACTATACGCCAGAAACCAAAAAACGGTGAAAGCACTCCAAAGAAGGCAAAAATAGCTGGAAAAGTCCTAGCGACTGTGTTTTGGGGCGCGAAAGGTATAATATTAATCGACTCTCTTCAGAAGCGGAAAAAAATAACTTGAGAATATTATGCATCACTTCTGACCCGTTTGAATGCTGAAATTAAAAAGAAACGTCCACACCTAGCAAAAAAGAAAGTACTTCTTTCATCAAGAACCCGCCACAGCGCACACATCGGGAATTGTCTCATCAAAATTGCAACAGTTGCGCTATGCCCCATGCACCTTATTCGCCAGATTTGGTTTGGTGTGACTTTTTTCTCTTTCCAAAATTAAAAAATCACCTCGCTAGCAAAAAAAAAATCACAACGGATTCTGAAGTTATAGCAGAAACTAAAATTTTTTTGAAGGCAGAGACAAAACATTTTACACTGAAGGCATTAAGCTATGTGAACACCGTTGGAATAAATATACCTATTGAGTTAAAAGGAGACTATAGGTACAGAAAAAGGAAACATTTTGATAGTTTGGTTTTTAAATTACAATTATTTCTCTTTATTTTAAATTTTATCTGAAGACATCATAATTTACTTTACATTTACAGTGGCATTTTTTCCATTATACATGTTATTCTAAAAATACATTGGTAATAACAAATGCAGAGAATAAAAAAACCAAACCAGAAAAAAGACCAATGCCCCTATTAAGAAATGAAACCAAAAACTTGTTTCCTGTAACACATTTAACCTATATTTACATTAACAGCTACCTCTAATAATTTGAGTGACTTTTCATCATTAACTGAGCCTGAGGAAGAAACAATTTCAGTACCTTTGCAAGGAAACGCTTTTTCTTATTTTTCACTGTAGAATTCCTATCTCAAGTTGTTACTTATACGTAAATAGCAGAAATTTCTAAGATTAATCAAACGAAGGAAAGATCAAGAACGCAATTAGCTAAACAAAATTAGCTCAGTTTTTGCAGCAGAATTGCAAGTAAGATGAAGATTCGAGTGAATAAATGAAATTAACGGCTGTTT
This sequence comes from Ignelater luminosus, assembly GCA_011009095.1. Taxonomy (NCBI): domain Eukaryota; kingdom Metazoa; phylum Arthropoda; class Insecta; order Coleoptera; family Elateridae; genus Ignelater; species Ignelater luminosus. The sequence continues at coordinate 34,324 of VTPC01008606.1, forward strand.
ATCTTATTACAATTAGTATAGTTTTTTGCTGAAAAAAGGATCAGTGGGTTATCACGAATTGAGCAGACATGTTGTCTAAATAAATAATCAACATTTGTATTTAATAATTCTGCATCACTGTATGTTTAGAACAATTTTAGCAAATAAAAATAATAATGTACAGTACTTTTTATGGACGTCTGTAACCATACAAGAAGGAGGTTAAATAAGTATTAAGAAAATAGGATTCTGTTACACGAAGAAATGTTTCCAAAAATAAATTTTCTGACAGTTTTAACAAACAAATCTACTTTGTGATTAATGGTTTAAGTACCACCATAATTTCATATAGTAAACAGTAATATTTCTGAATAATTAATGAAGTGTAAGATTATCGATTTGATTTACAGGCTTAAGATATTTGAGGTTATTACCTTTTTAATTTTTTTTAGCTTAGTAACACATAGTATCTTAAGTAAACAGTATGATAATGTAAATTAAAATGAAGTTTCTAGAACAAGTTATCACAGATATTATAAACAGGGAAATTATTATTTATTACATTAGTTTTTTTGTTGTGTAGCAGTATTATCACACAATAAATGTACCTAAAATAGTCTATAAAATTACAATGCAAAGACTATTCTATTATTACTATTAGAAAAATGGTTTTCACATTCTAAGTCTCCAATGTCTTATCTAGGCATTAACCATAACATTATTTATAAACGTCAAAATAATTAAATAATTAAACTTAGTGACGAACGGTAAGGTTGTTTCGAAGCAAGCTCAAGCACATGACACTATGACAGCATTTTGTAAATTTTACAGTTTATTCTTTAGGTGTTAAGGCATCAACTGACCAAATTTGAAAATGATCCTGTGTTTGGTTTTTAAGATAATGGGTTAAAACTTTACGGTTTTATCATTATGGTTATGGGATTAAACTTAATTAACTGTAATAAATGTTACTGAATACATCCACTAAAAACTATCGAAGTCTTGTTTCTAGTCTTCAATAGATTCAACTGAAATCTCCATACAAGATGCCTGTGTAAGCTATTTTTATTAGAAATTGGCAACACTGTTTTGCATTGTATTTGAATATAAAAATGATACTTTATATTCCTTACTAATTTATGTAACGTATACGTCAAATTATTGGAAGTCAAATAAAAGTACATTCTCTTTGTTTTTTTAAATCTTTTATTAGAATCACATTACCAATAAATCATAACTAATTAAGACGATATGATCTTCAATAACATTACATTATTTATACCGGCCATTTTAACTGAAATTAAAATATCTCTGTTTTAATTTCAATTAAAATCACTCTTTATTAAACTGCAAACAAACAATCCAAAATCTAACTAATTTTTTTATAAAAATTATACAAACATAAATAGGCTGTTAATCACAAGTCTTTACGAATACGTTAATTAACTAAATTCATTTGGTTATTTATATTAATTCTTAATAAATATTTTCTACAATACACGTAACACATTTCACTATATGATTAAGTACAATAATTATATTTTGCTTTTTTAATATAAAACCTCATAAATTAGTTTACAAATTCATCCCTCCAATGTTCTTCCTCCATATCTTTCTTTTGGTTTTTAATCAAATATTTTCTCATTTGTTAATGTTCAATATTTCAACATTTAGTTATGATCTTCTAATTAATCATTTATTATCAATTATTTAACACATTTTATTCTATAATCATTTCCACATTTTATAAGATTAGTTTTAACCCTCTTATATTAAATTTATTTAACAATAATCATATCTATAAAACTAATTCTAATTATTTATTAATAATTTCCTTTCTTACCATTTCTTTCACTTAATTTATTTTATTCTTCATTTTCATATTTGTAGGTACATTTTATTAAATCGGTGTTGTTATCAATTGTGCTTTCATGTATACATTCATCAATAGTAAAGAAACCAACGTTTAATAAGCTAAACTAGATGTTCTGTTTCAGTTTTAAGATCTACTCCATCCGTTTCACCCAACCTTCCTCCCTTCTGTGGTATAATTTTAATAATTTGATTTTTTATTTCTCGTACAAAAACCTTTCCTACACCAAAGGCAATGTCACTTTTTTCATAATCGGTAGGGGTTCTTTTCTTCTTCTGCCTTTTTCTGTTTCTTCTATATGAAATTGCATTTTTTTAGAATCCTCCTAAATCTTTTTAATTCTTTTCTTCTCTACTTTCTTTCTTAATTTCTTCTGTTCTTTTAACATTGTTTTGATTTATTTCTATAAACCTCTGATACATTTCCTTCTCCGTTTCTCCTATGTTTTGTTTATTTTCTTTTCTTATCTGTTCTAAATTCTTCTGTATTCCTTGTCTCATCTTCAATAATAATTTTACAGTATCCAGTTCTTTTTCTTCCATTTCTATTACTGTTTTTTCTTGCTGACTTCCTAGTGCTTTAGTACTTTAGTTCCTCTTCTTTTTACTTTTCGTTTCTGCAATTTTGCCTTTTTTTGACAAAATCTTCTTTTTATTACCTGTCAATAACGACCTTTATTTCATAGAAACTACTATAGGTTCTCTTTTATATTGCCCAAACACGTTGGAACGCCATTACACTTTTTCTAATTTTTATTCTCTCTTTTTTATACATTTGGCATAATTCAAAAAAATTGTTTTTTGACATTCTTGTTTTTTTTTAATTTTTTACTCGAATCACATTACCAAGAAATCATAACTACGTAGGTACTTAAAAGAAAATATTAATTGTGTTTAACTCGAACCAAAGTGATTTTGAGCATATGCATGCCGGGAGTATCCACATGTCTCTTACAACGTAATAATGCTTTTCAAACTATGATACAAAACATTATTTTATTAATTATAATTACTTCACTGCATAATTACTGCGTTAGTATCACTTTCTATTTGAATCAAGATTTAGTATTGTAGTATTCGTCACATTCATATCTTTTACATGTGACTGTTGTATCAATAAGATCAAAGGTTGTAAGATCGATAAGCTTGTTTTGGCAATAAAAAGTTATTTTGTCTTTACTGTTATTACAAATTACGAGATTATAAGTAATAATATAACATTGGCGACGAGTTTTATCTATTTCCATTATTAGTGTTTAGAACGTGGAATAGTGATATCAATTCAGAAATCAGTATTTATGTCAAAATTACTGGCAAAAGAGGACACCTTAACTTTTGATAAAGCTTGTCAAATCGTGTTAGATTTGGAAAGTGCAAAATCTTCTGCTGCAGATATAGTGTCAAATAATTCTGCAAGTTCGTCTAGTGCTTCCAATACAGTTGAATCAGAAGTAAATGCTGTAAATGGATTTCATAAATCTACACACCATCGTCGTTCACCATACAAAAGTCACAAACTGTCTGAAAGTAATCACTTATTGTTTGGGCGTAAGCATAAGTTTAGCAGTTCTTCAACAAGAAATAAAAGTTGCAGGGAATGTTATTCAAAACACAAACCAGCTGATTGTCCAGTAAAATCATGGACTTGTTATTCGTGCGGTCAAAAAGGTCATACATCACGGTTTTGCAGAACTAAGACTGCAAATTACATTCATTATGGTTGCCATGCAGTCGAATATCAAGCAGATGTGTCACCACTAGTGGTAAACACGCTTGTTAATGGACATAAGTTGAATTTTATAGTGGATACTGGTAGTTTTTTTAGTATTATTCCCATAGATATATTTAAAAAATATTTTTCTAATGAATTGTTATCTAGATTTAATGGTAGATTGTCAGCTGCCAACCAATTACTTTTAAAAGTTCTTGGTAAAATGTCTGTTAATGTAACAGTTAGTTATAAGTGTAATGTTTTTTTAGATTTGCCACTTATTGTTGTATTGTCGAAAGGATTAGTTTCCCTAATGGGTCGAGACTGGTTGAAGGTCATATGTCCTCAATGGAAAATCAACATGTCAAATATCAGTAAACTGTCAGAAGTCAGTCAGCTGTCATCGGTCAAGTCGCAGTCGGTTGTCAGTCTAGAGTCCGTTCAAACAGTGAACCAGGAGGTAAAGTACACTGTAATTTCACCAGTAAGTCTGAGTGATGTGGAACGTGAGTATCCATATGCTTTTTCCAAATTTGGGAAATGACAAGCCAATAAAAGATATTAAAGTTGATATTAATTTAAAACCAGACGCTGTACCTGTCTTTCAAAAAGCCTATAACGTCCCATTTGCATTACGTAAGGATGTGCAGGCGGAGTTAGGTCGGTTGGAGTCATGTGGTATAATTACCAAAGTAAATAGTAGTCAATGGGCTAGTCCAATGGTATGTGTACCTAAGAAATCAGGCGAGTTACGCATTTGTGCAGATTTGAAAACGGTTAACAAGTTAGTCAGACTAGACTTTTATCCACTTCTTTAGATGAGATCTTTCATAAGTTCGTAGGTTGCGTAGTTTTTTGCAGGTGAGATTTGACTAATGCTTATTTGCAACTAGAGCTTAGTAAAGACAGCAAAGAAATATTAACAGTAAATACTATTAATGGATTGTATGTTTATAATAGAATGGCCTTTGGTTTCTCTTTAGGAACTTTTTGGATGATATTTTGGTCGGAGGAAAGCATGCTCAGTCATGTCTCCATACTATACGAGAAGTTTTGTCCCGTCTTAACAAATATAACATCAAAATCAATTCTCAAAAGAGTGAATTTTTTGTAACAGAATTGGAGTTTCTAGGGTATCAACTAAATAGAAATGGGGTGAGTCCTTCCAAGTCTAAAGTCAGCAAAATTATGTCTACACCCAGTCCTTTCAACGTAACTGAGTTGAAGGCGTATCTGGAAATATTTAATTATTATAGAAAGTTCGTCAATATGGCGTCTGATATTTTAGAACTACTCCATCGTTTCTTGAGAAAGAATGTAAAATGGGTATGGTCTTCTGAGTGTGAGGAGGCATTTGTTAAAAGTAAAAGCGTCATTACTGAAAAGTGTCTTTTAATTTTGTTTGATCCATCCAAGCCCTTAGTTTTAACGTGTGACAGTAGTTCATATGGGGTTGGTGCAATCCTCAGTCACAGTGATGGTGTAGAGTGTCCTATTGCATTCGAGTCAGCTACACTCACACAGGCTCAACGCAACTATAGTCAGCTTCATCGCGAGGCTTTAGCTATTATTTTTGGTGTGACAAAGTTCCATAAATACCTTGTAGGTACCCATTTTGACATAGTCACAGATCACGAGCCGCTTAAGTCAATTTTCTCGGAAAATAAGAAAGTGTCGTACATGGCATCGTCTAGGTTAGTCAGATGGTCAATTATATTGTCTTCGTATAACAATCAAGTTTAAAAAGGGGGAAAGTATTCAAAATGCTGATATGCTTTCGCGGCTACCCAACAGTGTCATTGTTGATGTCGAAGAAAGTTAGTCCACAAATTTCGTTTACATGTCTACACAGTTAGTGTCCGTCAAAGAAATTGCAGAATACACTAAAAGTGATACTATTCTCACTAAAGTCTTAGATTAAGTGGTCCAGGATTGGTCAAGTCATTGTCCGAGCAATTCTGATGTTTCTAGGTATTATAAGTTAAGGAATTTGTTATCTGTACAAGAAGGTTGTCTAATGTTCGAAAATTGTGTCGTAGTACCTGAGTTATTGAAAAAGTCAGTGCTAAATGTCCTTCATGCTGATCATGTTGGTATTACCAGAACCAAAATGTTAGCGAGATCTTATGTCTGGTGGTTAAATTTAGATTCCGATATAGAGCGTCATATAAAATCATGTTCTGTTTGTCAGTCTACCCGTAATAGATCAAAAGTAGTAGTCAAAAGTTGGCCTAGTGCTACGAAGCCTTGGGAAAGGGTGCACTTAGACCTCTTGGAAACTTTTGGTGCAAAAATGTTAGTCCTAATTGATGATTTTTCTAAATGGGTTGAATGTTTCATTTTGTCTGTTACTAATACAGAAGCTGTGTTATCTAAGTTGTCTAAATGTTTTTCTCGTTTTTCAGTTCCTTCTGTTATTGTTACTGATAACGGGCCTCCATTCAATTCTGATGCGTTCAAGGGATTTAGTGAAAAGCGAGGGATTAAGCTTTTGTCTACAGCTCCTTATAACCCTAGAAGCAATGGGTTAGCAGAAAGACAAGTACAGTCGGTCAAGAAATGGTTAATTAAATCTTCCATAGCTCATTCTAATGTTCCTTTGAAAGTCAGACTTGAACAGTGTCTTTATTCTCTTCGTTCTACTCCATCGTCCGTAACGGGTGTGTTTCCTATGTCATTAATGTTAAAATTTAAACCGAAATGTCCCATTTCCGTAAATAACCCGCGTATGAATAAATCTATTTTGAAATCTAATATAGCTACTCGCGGTCCCCGTAAAAAAGTAAGATTTGAGCTTGAACAGTCTCAGCCTTTCAGGGTATTTGAAATTAATGAGAAGGTACTGGTTAATTTAAATTATGTAAAAGGGTGTAGAAAATGGTTTCCCGGAAGAGTATTGCAAAAGTTAGGGAACGTGATATACATTGTAAGACTATCTAATGGCCATGCAAAAAAAGTTCATGTGTCTCAATTGGTGCATAGTTATTTGAGTGATAATGAACACGTTGAAACTGGACAGAATTGTGAAGATCAAGATGTTCCATGGATTCTGAGTAAGCAGTCCGTCCCACCAGCTAGAACACCAGCCAGGTCTCCTATGCACACTATACCTCAGCCGTTACCGAATCCACAAGCTAACGAGGTTCCGTCTGAGAGTTACGAGACCTCCTATAAGATATTCACCCAGTACCTAAAATTGATTGTAAGGGGGGAGTAGTGTTTATCAATAAGATCAAAGGTTGTAAGATCGATAAGTTTGTTTTGGTAATAAAAAGTCATGTCATTTTGTCTTTACTGTTATTACAAATTACGAGATTATAAGTAATAATATAACAGTGACATTCCTCCAATACATTCATTTATGTTTGATCAAGATAATATTAACCTAAAACCATTAACATTTTTCTTTTTCAAACTCTAACCTAAAATTTGAAGTGCCAAATGTTTACTTTGAACCTAAAAATGCCAAATGTTTATGTAATTTATCAGCCGACGGTAATGCCTCACAAGCAATGTTGCCAGTATTCTCACTGTTCGTAATGAATGTATAAAAATGAGAAATATGCCTTTTTCCTGCTTAAGATTAAATTCGGCGGACATAAATTAAGAAATTGTTTACAGTTGAATGTATTACATGCAGTATTTATATATGGTTTATATTAGAAATTTGTTAGTTCGCCTCCCCTCTCTGGAAATCATTGAGAGGATGCTCATGTCTGCGGGCATTTTTGCAGATGATTATTCTTTGTTTTTTTGTGCTAATATCTGATAATTGTGCACTTATACCATTTTCAA
>VTPC01008606.1:51680-67506 GCA_011009095.1 Ignelater luminosus
AAGAAGATACCGTAGGTGGCTGGATAATGCAATACAGCAACAGAGAAGGAATACAAGAACAAACCTTGGTTGACATGGTTGCGAGCCCAAACGGCGGTTTTGTAGAAGGTATCGTAATCTTTGGCGTGATAGAAAACTCTGAAGAGAGCAATAGCTTGTTTCAAGTGTTCTTCGTGGAAGACAGAGAATACGTGGTCTCTTGGGAGAATGTCATCATAGTAATAGTACAAGAATTCTTCCACTACTTCAGGTTTCTGTAATGAGTTTTAAATTGTAGGCGTTGCTTTTAATACTAATTAACTATAGTGATGTTATAAAATTAAAAATTAAAACAAAAGAGAGCTTACGGAGTATTGTTGTACATTAGCTTTAAGGGAGTAAGTTTTGGCGATTTCTACGTGGTCCTTGTAATAGCTGGGCTGGTTGACATATCTGAAGAGACGAAGGATTTCTTGTTGCCTTTGGCTATGTTGTTTATCAGCTATTAAACAAAAAGAAAAATTATAAAATAGAAGCAACGAAAGAAAAACGGTACAAGCTAGGTTCAGATTTTTACAATAAAATAAAAGTTAAAACTTTACCTGTTTTGAATGGAACTTGTCTTCCATAGGTTTTGTCATCAACAGGAACAGCTAGTGCTACGGCACAGAGGCCAAGAAGTGCTACTACAGCAAAACGCATCTTGATGAAGTTCTTCAGAATGAAAACACCCTGAGAATATGCTTTACTCAAATTCGCATTCCGTTTTTATACTAAACAATCGTCTCCCCCGCTAACAATTAGTTTGACCTAATATTGATTAGATGTGACATTGTACATTTTTTGTCACATAAAGTTTATCTCGCTAATATCATATAGCCGGAATTGTTCTTAAAAAATTATCGTTTATCAATGTTATTTTGTGTATTTGCAGATGTCACGTAGTAGGCATTATTTTTGTCTTGACTCAAATGTTTTGATTTCAAAACACAATAAGAGCCTTGATGAACGTTAATAAATTGCGAAATCAATCTGAAATGCGGAATAAGTTTTTCTAAGATCTCAGAATTTAAGAAATTTCACATTTTAATTTAGACTGATTAAAAATGCTATGTAGTAATTCAAATCTAACCTTTGCCAACTAAAATTATGTTTCGGTAAGCAGCATCATTAAATGATCTCTGAAATTGTTCCGTTTTTGTTAAATTCCATGTTTATACACAATGCTATAATTTCAGGATGATGAAACATTTGGTCACTCTGATTTCATCAAGAGTAAGTTTAATGTTATTTATAATTTAATTGAACATTCTAAAGGTTCTCAAGATTTTTTTAAAAACTCATTCAATATACATTGGTCAGTTTTATTCATTACCCTAAAGCATAAAATACTTTTTTGTAATATTGAGTTTTTTAATACTTTTCTGTCGTGAAAATAAAAATAGCGGTAATTGCTCTAAGCGGATTAAGAAAATGGTTTAGTTCAAGCATTAAATAAAAAATTTTCATTCTTTTGGTAAAATTTCACATGGAATTTAGGGCAACCAAAAAACAATAGTAATTTTGAAGTAGTTCTATAGGAAATGCTCTTTACCACTGATTAATTTGTGTTAGCTTAGAATGCTGCAGGCGAAAACAACATTAAAAGCGGAAAGTACACGTTTTTCTTCTACTTGCCGCCTTTAGAGTTAGATATTAAATCAAATACCGTGTCGTTTCAACATCAATAGTTAGGTTAACCCTCAAATCATTTGTTTGCAGATTTAACCAAATTTCTATTTTTAGTCATTAGCGGTAGAAAATAAACAATAACTCACATTGTGTCTTGTCTATTTATTTTACATTTTACATTATAATACAGGGTGTTTGACAATTAAGGAACAACTTCACGTAGAAAGATTCCCCGTCTAAAACTGAGAAGAAAAGTCCTGTACGAAAATGTTCATGGATGTCTCTTCTTTCCTCACGAGCTAATCAAAGTTGAACTGAAAATTGATGCTTTCGGCAATAATCTTATTACTGACAATGTTGTACGAGCACTCTGAGCCAACTCGTATTTGAAATTTTTCATTCGATAAATTATCTTAACACTGTTATCATTCCGAATCTGTCATAATTTTACTTTCTCATTGGAACCATTTACTGGTAAGCAATGGAGTTTAGTTTCAACAAATATGCCAATATGTACTGGGTTTATGACGTTTGTGAAGAAAATGATAATGCCGCGAAACTTGAGAACGTTTCCAAATCGTCAGGACAAATGATACTCCTGAACCTGAACCTGAACAAGAAGAACAAATTTTACAAAGTGTTTCCGAAGGTAACAGTTCGATACAGCTACCACTAGGATTAAACATATACAGAAAGAACCTAACCTTACCAATTAATGTATATCCATTCCGAATATCAAAAGACACCTGCGGAAGGTCTTTACGACACCAAACACTTGAGAAATTTTTTAGAAAGTTTTGAAAATCGACGATCTTGACGGTTCACTAGCAAAACGGCAGCCATGACACGGCTACGTTCGTGCTACTCCGACAGTGTACTGTACGTAATTTCCCTAAATCACCTGGAGAACATTGACCTCGCCCAAGCATGGGTGAATTAATTAAAAAATGAACTTTTAACAACTACTAACCCAGTAACACCCTCGCTATGCCCTCGCGCAACATTAGGGTACAATTAATTGAAGAAAATTAACGTTTAACTCCTTCTAACCTAACCACACCCTTGCTACGCCCTAGCGCAAGATTGGGATGGAATTCATATAAGAAAATTAACGTTAACCTGCCTCTAACCTAGCAACACCCTCGCTTGGGGTGAAATTTATTTAAAAAAATTAACTTTTAACTCCTTTTACCCTAACCACACCTTCGCTACGCTCCCGCGCAAGGTTGGCGATGGATCTATAAAAAAGATAAACCTGTAGCTTCTACTAACCTAAATACTTAGAACTGGAATGTAATTAATAAAAAAACACATGAAGCTTTTTTGTATGTATCGTTGTAGATCCATATGCGGTTCATGCTGCAGTAGGGGGTTGGTAGTGCGCGCAGCAGCTGAATTAGTTGCCAACTTCATTGTTTATATCGTGCAACAGAACCTAAGATGTGCTTAAAAATCGTGTTTGTTTTTTGTCGGTTTTACCAAGATTGGATTGATTTTCTTTAACATCGGTCACCTAATTGTGTTCTGTGAGTAATTCTCTACCTGCTGATACCAAAAACTTGCTCTGAAAACGTCATTTTCCTAGGGGTAGCTATATTGAACAACTACCTTTCCAAAGAACACGAAGATAGTACAAGAGGAGTTGCTCATCGATTTAAAATTCTTAGTAATTCTACTGTTCATAAAGTTGTTAACACCTAATGATTATCAAAGTCTCATTAACTATTGTAACTGGCTACTGCGTCAGATCGACCTGAACCAAAATTTCCATAAGCAAATATTCTGCACTGATGAAGCCATTTTTTCAAAAGACGGCAGCTTTAATTGTCACAGTATGGATCAGTGGGCTAACGAAAACCCACATTCTATGAGATCGTCTAGAAACCAGGTCAGATTCTCTTTAAATGTTTGGATGGGAATATTGGCAGGCAACATTACTGGACCTCACTTCTTACCACAACATCTGAATGGAGAAAATTATTTTCAATTCATTAAAGAACTGACCGACGATTATTCAGTCAATCTGCGAAATGGACTGATTTGGATGCATGAAGGCGCACAAGTTCATTATGCCTATACCGTCAGGGAACGGTTGAATGAGAATTCTCTGCAGAGTTGGATAGGTCGTAATGGCCGTATATAGTGGCCGCCACGGTCCCCTAGTTTAAATTGTTTGGATTTTTTTGTTTGATGTTTTCTGATAAGAAAGGTTTACCAAACACCTCCAGGAAATTTACAAGACCTGCAAGCACGAATAACAATAATACTCGTAATGTATACAATTAATTACTCAACAAATGCTTAGAGATGTTCATAATGCAATACCATTGCGAGCAACTGCCTGCCTGGAAGCTAACGAAGGACAATTTGAACATTTGTTAAATTAAGTTTAGTTTCTACGATCAATTTGAGTAAATTTGTAATTTATAAGTTGATTAATTTGTTTATACTCGTATATAGGTTAGATCTTCTTATTTTTTATTCCAAGAGTCTGCATTTAAGCTATGTCCCAACCTTTTGGAGACATTCTGTATACATAAAGAGAATGTATTTTATAGTACTAACTCAAATTAATCCATTCTAATTTTCTCCTCGAATTGATAAAGTTTCTGATGTCAGTAAATCTATTAAAAGAAAAGAATTCAGATAATTTTTTATTGCATTGTATTTCCTTATCAACGTTTTATGCATAATTACAAACACAAAGTACTATAAGTAAATAAAATTCTTTTTCTGCAAAAAGACGATTTAAAATTTAACCACAATTAATTCCAGTAAGGATAATTAGTTGTTGCAATAATTGTTATAGTCGATAAAAAAGTGTTAATCAATTAGAAACATATTAAGATTAATTTATAAATAAAATTATAAGTTTACACAATTGCTATTTATAAAACTGATTTTTAAATCCTGTTTTTGTTTGTTGCAAAAGAATACAAACAGGCTCAATTAATGATTATTTAAGGCGGTAAGTTTAAGCGCAATGATATTAAATCAAATACCTACCCCATAGAAGAACTAAAAGTATTCTAAAATCTAAATTCAAGATAAGAACATAATCAGAGTTATGTAACATCTGCCAGCTTTTATGTCTCAGAAATTCTTAATAAAATATAAATTGTACAAACGGGGTAGGAAGCATTTGACAATTTATGGTGCGGTCAGTAAACTCAGGATCAAGCTGACCCTTTTACTTATCTGAAATCCCAGGAGCTCAGAAAGTTAAAAACAGTATTTCTTATGCACCTAATTATTGTTAATCACCTTTGCATCTAGCCTGTTACCTGAAACAGAACAACACACAACAGACGAAAACAGGACAAAAAAGAAACTGTAATTATTAATTTCTCTTAAGAAATTAAATTGTAATGACTTCAACATCCAATAGAAATATCAGCCTGTACTGTATTGAGAATAGTAAAGCTTCCGTAGAGTGTAGTATTTCATACTAACCTGCCTCGATATAACTTAAATCTGAACTCGTTAATTATTCAGTTCTTTACAAAGAAATTTATAGTAAGATAAAGTCGTTTCTGTCAAATCCAAGTTAAAGAATTTTAATAGTAAATAAATAAACGTTACGAAGCTTAACTTACATTCTTATATTTATCTTACAATTAGTTTATTACATTAATTTATTTCAGCCAGTGAGCCAAACGCTAACTTGATTATCAGTTCTGTAGTACGTTGTTAGCCAAACTGTGAAACTAATCGAACCAAAACTATACTTTTTCAATTCAAATTGAAATCAATTAATTTCAAATTGGGAGTAATCAATCTCATATTCAGACTAATCAACTTCAAGTTGAGACCAATCAGTTTTAAATCTAAATTAATCATTTTCTAATTGAGTCTAATTTGAACTCGATTTAAAATTGACTTGTCTTAACTTGAAGTTGATTAGTCCCAATTTAAAACTGATTAGTCTTAATTTGAAGTTGAAAAGGTATAAAAATTCCTAACCCGAGAAACTTTTTTATATTCAAATTTACTTGATGAGATATGCACTAATAAATTGTTTATTAATCTAAATGTTGTTAACTTTAATATGAATATAGAAACAAATTCGTCTGATGAAGTGTGAAAATTGTTTAAAAGAAGCAAACATGACAAGCCTAATCAGTTGTTAAAATTGTTTCAAATTTCGGAAATTCCCAAAAAAAAACGAGGAAAATTAGTCTCGCAGAGTTCCGAATACCAAAGCATGATCGAGCCTCAGAAATCTTCTACAGACAGTAATAAACTAATAAGTAAAATTATCTAGATTCAGGAAAGCGTTCATCTATCCATTATCACCGAAAGCTACTTTCGAACTTTTTTGCGCCATTCTTTGTTACCGTATTTTACTTTATATAGTTTTTAACAAGCTAACAATTGCCTGTTGCGTAACTACTAAATAAGTATTTTTCTCGAGTACAGACAAGAAGCTTGACAAAAGAATTTCTTAGATGTTTAATGATTCTTTGTTCAATTTTCTATTAGACTAACTTGAAAAACTTTTAAATGTGCTGACACGTTTAATATCAGCAGAGATTACTAATCGATATTTTAGTTATGTTCAGCATCTAGCATTAGCCACTGTGTATTAAACGGGATTGACACCAAACAAATTGCTGGTTTTATTCACAACCAAGACCGTTAACAGACAATGGTCCTAGGCTGGTGCGTCTCAAGTCTTTTGTACATTGTAGTTTACTCTTAACTAATGCAAGAGTTATATTCAAATCTAACTTGGATTATGTGCTCATCAAGAACTAATCAACTAGTTACAACAAGACTCATTATGAGAAAAATTTAAAAAGCTCTAACATTTTGAAATTGTTTAAAACTTTTAGTACAGATCCATTATTTCCTATTTCAAACATCTTAAATCTTCTTTCTGATCATCAACTATGGCTCATTAATGAGCTCAAACAAATAAGAATTCATTAACATTAATTTTGGTTTGTTGGAAATTCTGATCTACATCTATCTTCAGGTTAGGAAATGATTCAATAAATTTCTTTCAAACCCCACTCTAGTCAGCAGAATAAATAGGGATGCTAAGGTATCTTGTGTTGTCACTTCAACTAGCAAAGGTTGGCAAGCATTATTTTAACTTTCTCTTCAAGAAAGTCAGAGAAATAGAAATGTTAAACTGTTTACGTACAGGTACATGTATCTGGGATTTTTAATAATGATCTGTCTCTTGCCAAAATGCGCATTTTGCAACTACGAGTTTCTGGATTTGAATCTGCGCGTCTTGGGCAAATGTTATATAGTTTCCAAAACAATAAGTCATTTAGATAGCTGTCAAAAAAAACAGTAGGCAACCTGCTAATGCCATGTCAAATCAAAAAGCATTTTAAATTTTTGCCAAAACAAAGACATTGAACGGTAAGAACGCACTGACAAGCGTTTATAGAAATTAAACGTTTATCTTTTAAAACATAAGATTAAAAAGTAAATAAGAAAACCACGAAACTGCATAATTCGAACAACCCATAATTAGGGTATGCAATTTTTCATCGCAAAACAATAAAATGTTTACCTAATGCCTTAAATTTCTTAAAAACGAATGATTCAGTTATTATCTTTACTGACCATGGCAACAACCTTGTACTTGATGTAAATACACTTATTCATTCTTAAAGTCAATGTACGTTTATCAATTGTTTAACTTTTTTTTAATACATCAGACAAATAAAATAGGGAATGAGCTAATGTGTAATCAATTCTGGAATGTTACAGTTCATAGTGAAATGATAACAAAACATATGTTCATTAGAATCGCTGTCTGAAAAAGATGATGAAAAATTGTATTCTTAAGTAACAGCCACAAGAAAGTGTTGTTAACTGATAAGTCAATATAACAAAAATAAAAAAATAAATAAACTATAAATAGAATTTATTTTATGATTCAATTTTTTTATTTTTATTTGTTCTTAAAAGGCTCATTATCATTGGAATTTTTGAGACAAAACAATTGCTTTATTAATACACTCGGATATTTATTTTGGCCTATTGAACAACTAGAAAACATTCTTTTACAGTTATTCATTTTTGCAAAAACACAAACTTTAAAATACTTCTGTTCCAATTAAAGCTTCGTGATATAAAAACCTTATCTATATACTTGCTTAGTTATTGTTGTTTACCACTATCTTTGGAAAGAGAAACCATAAAGTAAATAAATTTCGTTTTCAATAATTGAAATTATAATCACTACCTGATCACCTGACCCACGATAGACGTATAATTTTGTTTTGTTTACATTTATATTTAATTTTCTCTTTGGATATTCTGCTTTATTTACATGTTGTGTATTTCATATACAACTTATCTTGAGCAATAACCCAATGAATGGAGGTATGAAAGACCTTTATTTTCTAGAAGTTACGTTGCAAAAACTGCAAGTAATTTTTTACTAAGAATCAATTCCTGCATTTAGGAAAATCAAAATGATAGCAACGTTGAACATTTATTGTAAATTAATTTACATGCCATTAAAAAACTTTCAGAAAATTGTCTTTTTATGGGTTGTTTCTCAACATAGAGGCTAACTATATTGCGTCTATTTTATTTTTTTGTGACATTTTTCTAGAAAAAAAATTGAAAGTTTTCAGTTTCGGAATAAAAGCGAATCAGGCCGCCACAGACACGCATGCTTTATCGTCGATTTACTTGTACATGCTTAAGTTGTAATGCAAGACGGAACCCAGAGAAGCCCACAGACATTCACGTTTATAGTATCGTCTTATCGTTAGTTTTCAAAACGAGACATGGCCGATCGCCAGAAATTAGCAATCGCTGCTGCGACTGTTTTAATAATAAAAAAGAAGAAAAGGCAGACAATCAGAAAAAATGGTCAAAAAATGGTTACTAATAAGAGCAGAGTTTACGCACATTAATTTGCTAAACGAACTAAAGTTAGAACTTCAAGACTGGTTCAAACTTTCACGAATGGATGTAGAAACAACAAACATTCATTTTCTCGATATGCGTAAATCAACAAATTCTGAAAGAAATTTGCGTAATAGTAACCGAAAATCAAACATTTTTGATCTAGAAGACTTAATGCAAATCTACCGCACACCCAGACTCGCCATCTTTTTCACGAGCAAATCGGAACGGGAACAAAAGAATCAACTTCCAACTGATTACATTCATGCCAAACAATTGACGGTACGCAACAAACAAGACGGCCGACTTGATACCACGCACACTGTGTTTTGCATTACAACTTTAAGACTGTACAAGTAAAGCGACGAAAAAGCATGCGTGTCTGTGGCGGTCTTTACTGTCAAATCATCTCAACGAATGGTTTACATCCACAAAGAGTGCCATACCGAAAACCGTCAAAATCGATCAAAAACCTCTCTAACCTAAAATCTTTTGGTTACTAGCAGTTTCTTTGTCTAGCATTATTTTACTCTTTGCTTTAAATTGATCAAGAATGGTGTTTTATAATTTCATGGGCTTGCTTGTCTAACTCCTAAATTCAAACCCTCTGTTTGGTATATGCAAATTACTTCTTTTACCAATTCAATAGCTTCGTCGTCTGTTGCAGCACTATCTAAATGGTCATCCATGTAATGTCTATGTAAAATGTTTACAATTTTCTGCATATGTGCGTTTCAGATTAGCTAGCATTCTATATGATACCTAGACATTTGGTTTCTGGTTTATATGAAACTGTTTATTGAAGAAGTTTGACAGTTTTAGCCTGTCCATGCTCTTTCTTCTAGTTGCGAACCAGCCTTCGACTAAATATGTCTACATGTCTCCATATAATTAAATAGATTGTCAGTATATCCAAAAGTTCCATCTATTTAGTTCGAGAAGTTCACTAGCGCCACACGAGATGGTGTTGGTTGACAGCAACTTATAATTTTTCTTTCCATTGTTGCATCTCTGCAGGCTACATACTTTGGTCTCCCTATGATTTCTAACTCTGATTTGCTTAGATTTTTCCTGTTGAACTCATACGTAGTTAGTTCTTAAGTCCTTCTTACTAGAAAATCTTTTCCCATTTTATTTTTTTGTTTTGAATTTCATACTATTAGGTACATTCTTATGCTCTGTATTTATTAATAAATTCCCGTAATCTTATATCTAAACCTTAAACAGTATTCTGGAACATTTTTATTCAGCATCTAGCTGTAGGTAAACCATGTTTGATAATATAACATTGCTTAGATAAGCGTCAAAAAATAATAATAACAGTTATACAAGACCATAACAAAAAGAAAAGAATAAATAAATAGCTTTGCAGCAGATCTATGTAACTGCTTTTGTACTTTATCGTCAATGCGACAACTTTAGCCTTTTTTAAACAGAAGCTTGGAGTCTAATATCTAATCTCCTTGCAATTCAACATGGTCAGTAGACAAAACCCAAACACAAGGAAAGAGGAAAATATTTAAACTGAGCAAAGAATTTCAGTCATTTGAAACTGAAACTGACTTTAGCCATTTGCGGTTCTTTGCCTTCGAGCCTTCTATTGAACCTACCTATCCTGTGCACCACTAGGCATGTGCAAATCAAATGCCAAATATCGACGATTTACTCTTCTATTTGAAAAATAAAAGTCTGGATTTTGTAGATGTCGGAAACCATACCTTAAAATCTACTTACCTTTTAGCTATTGTTTTAACTTTTAACTTAATTGTCATTTATTTGTTTGTCTTTTCCTGATTCTTATCAAAGCGGAATATTGGAATTTGGCACCTCCAATATTTTAGTTTATAAAGAATATTTAGCACAAGTTTCTTATTATTTTAGAGAATTGTACCAGTTTTTTGATGCTCTGCAGGAAGATATAGGTGTTTATATACTTATGTACTTTAATAAAAAAGAACATGAAGTTAAACTCACAGAATTTTAAAGTAGTTAAAGTCTTTACACAGTAGTAAGGTAGATGTAGTAGTTTAGTTCAATTTATTACTTTAATTACTTTTAGTAAAACATTTTATTCTAGTATTAGTCATTAAAAAATTAGAATTTGGTTAGAGATTTGATTCCTGTAAGTGGATAACAATGCTAAGAATCTGTATATCTTGAATTCCTAGTTATACGTTTTGACTTGACAATAAGGGAAAAGTGACTGTTACCTGAGTTTGACCCAGGTGAACTAAATCAGAATGAGTTAAATTTTTTTTAACTTACTGTATTCGTGTTGTAACCTCTATATACTATAAGAAATTAGTTTTCTAGATATTTTACAAAATATTAGCTCTGTATAAGATACTATGAAATTCGTCAAAACAGGTAAACAATGGATAATATTTAAAAATGTGTTATTTAGTAAATAGAAAACCTTTGATAAGCAAAACGAATCAATTACTTTTGCATTGGAATATTCATTTGTTTCTAAAATTAAAATAAATGCAAGTAACACATTGCGAAATATAGAGCATAATAAGAGTAATAAAATAATTGAATAAACACAATTTACAACACAAAAACACCACAAACAAAACAAGAAAAAGTCAGTTTTTTCTAATCAAAGCATATTGTTATCTGTCTAGAAATAAAAATAGAATCCTTGGTAACACGAACACGGAGAATATAAACAAAACAACAGAAACATTTACTAAATTTATGGAAAAAACTAATCTCAACAATTAAAAGTTTTTATTTCCACAATCAGTAGCTTTTTTTAAGTTAAAATGTTTTGACCTGTTATAAAAATTGGTATTATTTAATCGTCTGCAGAGTACAATAATCACTATTTTATTCTTTTTATTTTAAGTTACCGCGATAAAGTATCACTAAATAATGGAAAGGTTGTTGCTATGTCACGAAATGGATTTCGTAACAATAAGTTTTATTTGGTAAATATTACTCAACAGTCATTGTAATTAATTACTTTCTTATCATTATTTTCAATTTTTCAAAATAAAGAAAATATAGTTGATACTCAAACTAAGTATTAGATACTTAGAGAAGATGCTGTTTTAACTGTATAGTTATGTAGAAAAATTATTTTATAAAATACGATTCTAAATTTTAGTTTATTTCATTCTAGAGTCAGCAAACTTTGAACTAAAATTTACATTTTTTTTACTTCCGGGTAGGTTCTGAGTTGCTAATTTTGTGGAAGAGAGAATTTTCTCGAAATAGACAAAATTAGAACATAATTGACGTAGAATGCAGCTAATTGTATAAGTGAATTACACTTACGCTAAAAGCCATCTCTGTTGTAATATTGTTGGGCTAAATTCAAAATTGCAGGTTGTGTAGAAAAAGTACTTAGAGGATAAAAATTAAGACCGAGTGTTTTGTTTTGGGTCTTACGGTAGTGGCGATTTAGTTTGTAAGTTAGGACGATAGGGGAAGGCTATAACAGTGGACATTGGCATGAATAGTGACCACAAGTAGCTAGTTTCTATATTTTTATCTTGTCATATCGTGTATACGCATTATGTGATATAGTTGTCTCTATATACTTGGCAAGAAATGTCAGAAGATTCTAAAGTTCCTTTAGGATATTGATAGAGTTTTATAAGAGAATAGATCCTATGGTGTAAAAAGACATTTTGAATATGATGATCGCTAAATCGTGAAGGATCCCAATATACTCGTTTTCATTCTCAGTGAAGAATCTCTCACAGACTGCATTCACACTTTTTATTATTATTTGGTTCTAACTGTAACGGTACCTAATATGTACAACGCAAACTATAAAAAAATGAATATACATGGAGACAAAGCCAAAAGCCATTTATTTTTAAATATTTTTTTTAGCATATTAAGTAGGTAGGTAGCAAAACTTTTCTTAGCAGCCTGCAATGTTAGATAAATTTAAGATAGGTATTTAGGTTTATTTTTAAGAATCCTTACATTTCAACCTATTCTAATCTAATGAGCAAAGACAAAATGTCAAATCTATTGTGAAAAAGATTTTAAAGAAATAAAGAAACATTACTGCATAGAATTATCATGAATATACCTACTTTTAAAATTGAACTTGGCATTATATCAAAACAATAACAATTTAAATTTAAACTGATTGATTACAAATTAATTAATAAAAAAATTGAAATCCATGGAAAGGAGAATGAAAATTCACAAGATAGTGGTAAAGGTACCAAAGAAAGTGTTAACTATTGCAGAGGTACAAAATTATTTATTATACTAAAACAAGAATAAGAGATATAAAGAAGTATTCAAATGCACTATAGGGTTATCAAACATTCAAGGCTACCTTAAATTGTAATTTACAGATATAAAAAAATTAATTGCCTAATACCCAATTGAACATCCTCATGGAAGAATACCACATGTAACACTCACGGATATCTTAACAACAATATATTGTCTTTATATTTTGCTCTAAGTGCTATTTTAGCTGCAGAAACATCAACTTCTGTAACATTAAGTAGCTCTTGCTGTAGATATAACCTGATCATTGCTTTCTTAGGAAGCTGAAAGTTTCTATGCAGAGGCATATTAGAAAAGTTAAGAGTTAATCTGCAACTGATCTTTCATTAAATTTTAAAACCCTTATTAAAGTTAATGGTGTTTTATACTTGATAAATTATCTAAGATGCTGTGTATTAATAATGACTATTAAAATTATAAATTTCCAATTATATACTTTATTCTAACGTAATAGCATAGTATGACAAACCTTCACTTTGAAGTTAACAAATACCCATCAGTTTAAACTCTGGTATTATTAACAAAATGTTTGCTTGACCAAGCTCAAGAATCTCAAGCCACACAAATATTCTAAATATTTTTAGAAGAATGCATATCTTCAAATCATTTATTTAAACATATCTGCTACTTAATACTTCTTTCTATTTTCTTTCAAAATCTTGTTGTAACTAAAGGGAGGTGCTATAAAAAATAACCAAAAAGATTAAAATAAATTACTACTTTATTAATTATTGGTTTTAATAAGCCATATTTTTTATATAAGTAGAAATCGTATATTTTTTAGACAATCTAAAAATGTTTTTTATGAATTAATTTTATAAAACACAAAGTAAGCAATTATATTTTTGTTCTGAAAATAATCCTTTTCAATAGTATTATTAAATCTCCTTAACTTTTTAAACTGATTTCCTCCACAAGCGTTAAGCTCCGTCTGCTCTACACACACACTACACTAAGCTTTTATAAAGTAATCCCATAATCCACAAATGAGCAGAGAAACGGCGCAGTAGCACTTGTTAGTTATCACTGATTTCACTACATGTTGCCAAACACATACACTTGCACAATATTTATATCCAGCCGGTTAAACACAATCATTTTATAATCCAAAGGGGTTGAAAGACACTTCCTAATACTTTTTCCACAAAAACTCCACTTGAAACACTTCACAATACAATGAGACTATCCACTCCATGCTGAGCATTTATATAAAATTTCAGTTTGGCTGATGCAACAATTAAGGTGGTTGCCTTATTAAATCTCTATTGAAAAATGTGTATATCTAAAATAATACAGATAAGTTGAGCTTCTAAGATGTAAATATATTTGTTTTTGTTAAATTCTCAATTAAATTCAAATTCAGAAAAACGAGTCCTATGCCAAAATTCAATTTTAAAGAAAATCGCAATAAAATATAATAATAAAGCAAAAGGTAGTAACATATGTTTTTTTAATACTGTTTGTTTTTTATGATAATACTTTTTCCCTTTAATTTTACCCTCCTGCTTGTCTCATAATGTCTAAATCAAAAATAGTTTTATTCATTCCTTCTACTATTTCCTGTTTACCAACTTTTCTTGTTTATTCTATAATTTTGTTCAAGTGTTCTTTTATTTAATCTCTCTTTTCTTATTTCTATGAGTTATGTTTACTGGACACTTTTTATACTACCTCTAGGTATTGATTTGAATAAATCCAGAATCCGGAATATTAAAGATGGTTAACTCATGTCAGCTTTGATCAAAAATGATACCTTTCCAGTGTATTTCCAAGTAGGTATGTGTTTTTCATACTTCAAATTAAAGTAAGATGCTCATTGAAAAATAAAATAAAATATGAAAGTTAGATTTAAAAACATTGTAGACTATATTTTGTGTAACTTATAAGAGGTACGCATATCCACTTTTGAAAATAATCAGCCTCAAGTATATTCCTTGCTATCCAATATTTTTCTTATGGTAAGTAAGTATATTTTTTATCACAGTCATATAGGAATTTTTGATAAATTAATAGAACAGTGTTTATTTTTTAATTAGTGTTTTTAGTATTGCTAACTGAAACTAATCATTAAAATTACCATTCCTCCTAATCCCCATTAAATGTTTTCATATTTGCATGATTTTAATGTATAATGTGTGGCATATATACAGGCGCACACAAAAACTCATTATTACACTCTAGCTTATTATAATTAGTGTTATCTATTATTTTATTTTTTAAACTTCACTTATCTATTTACTCTATTTTTAGTTAAGATTTATCTGTCATAACTGCAACATCTAGGAGAAAACTTTAGTATGTTATTGCTACATACACTGTGTCCCTAAATGAATTGAACAAGAACTTTCTAATTTGTAACTTATGAAAAAATATTACTCTTTATTGTTTTTGCTTATTCCAAACACACAAATTTAAAAATAACTAAGAAAATTAAAAGTATGGAAATCTTAAACAAAGACTGTTGTTCTGCGTGGGTTAAACTGTTAATTAATCACAAGATAATTTACGTATTATGCATTAATTAAAAAACTTTTGACAGGTTACGAATATCAACCTAACTATTAATAAAAAAAAATCAATGTTATTCTATATATTCCCAGTATCAGTACAATTAATTTGTTGTCACCAATTATGCGATTTCATTCATACAATCTTGCGGCATCTAAAGGCCAAAGTCATTATAACTATATTTAACATTCACTATAATGTAATAAGAACAGTCTCGTAAGCTTATTTAGCTTCTTGCTAATTAAATTGTGTAAGGCAAATAACCTTGTAATTAGTTCACTAAACGTAGCTTTGAACATTCAAAAACAATTTTTTGAAAAAGATAAGTACAGTAGCAATAGCAAAATGACGATCGTCTGTTTCAGTTCCCCGTTTTGATGAATAAAAATGTAATTAGCAAATCAATATTGGACTCCCTTAGATATTAAAACCAGCCAACAACAGATACGGCCAGACTAGTTACTATGGTTCACACACAAAATTTGAGCCATGGGCGCTGGTCACTATTTTTCAACCAACAACT
>VTPC01008608.1:0-16365 GCA_011009095.1 Ignelater luminosus
AGCAGTATTTGTTCAATAGTACAAGACTCAAAGCCCTATAAGACGGTCTATTCGTGCGGAAATTTTGCATTGAAGTTAAGAGTTTTGCCTTCTTCGTACAATTTCCACTTTCAGATATCTAACCTAAACCTTTGAAATAGCAAACTGCAAGCCTTCTTCAAGAAAAGTAAAGCCTCTGGCTACTTTAGCTCCGCTGTCAAAACGCTTAACAGTTACTTTACTACAAGAATATCAAAATTCATTGTCGATCTTAAATCATCCCGACAAGTTGAAATTGTTGATTTTCTTGTTTTAAACTTGTTTTAAAATAGTAAACACCAATATACTACATTCCTTTTTAGGAAAGAATGATAATGATAACCAACTATACTTAACGTATCATAATCGTTATTTTTTCTTAGTTTAAAACGTTCTATGAACCCTTTATGATAGACCACTTTTTTATTTTAAGCGGTTTATGCATTTCCAGAATTAAAAGGTCTTTATTCCACCTGATAAAGCAGAAACGAACTCCGCCATTGCCTGTCCTAAGCCAGGATGAGAAAAAAGGAAGGGAAGTAGTAACAACCTGGTTAGAAAACCTGGGTTTAGGTGGCTCGGCTGATAGTACCCAGTAAAGGATTACGGGGAGCCAATGGTTCCGAAGACGAAAAGAAGTTTGTTCTCTAAAAACAGATGAAGCAGATGAGCGACTATGGGGAAGACATATCTCCCAGCTGGGGGTAGCAGTATGTCTACGGGAAGGAACGTCGAAAACAAATTCCTGATCCTCCAGGTTGGGGTTGAGGTGTCGGACCTGCTCTTCGACACTCGGAGAAATTTCAATTGCAAAAAAACCAATCAATCTGCCTCGGAATCGGAACGGACACAATGAAAAACAAATTAAGCAACGAAAGAGAATCTTGAGAGTGGGAACTTGGAATGTTAGAGGTGTTATAAACAAGATCAAAAAGTTAATAACAGAAATTAAACAAATAAATATGGACATACCAGGTGTATACCTATGAAATGAGACTTTCAGCTATTAGACCACAGATGTCGCTAGAAGTATTTTTAAACTGTCCCAAATGTCTTATTTTTTTCGTCTGTCATCTGTCAACAATATTCAATTCATTGTTTGTGATGTTTCATACAACAACGCATTTTTTTCGCTCTTAAAAATGTCGAATTTCGTGCCTTCAAACTACGATTTGCGGACATCGTTGATTTTCTGTTATCAATTGAAGAAAAACGCTTCTCAAGCTCATCAAATGCTTATAGAAGCTTACGGTGGACATGCTCTAAGCAGAGCACAGTGCTTCAGGTGGTTTGAAAAAATTCCGAAGTGGTGAGTTTAGCGTGGAGAACGAGGAACGTGGCCGGCCACCGAAAATGTTTGAGGACACCGAATTGCAAGCATTGTTGAATGAAGATGATGGTCAAACGCAAGAAATGATGGCAGAGCAGTTGGGAGTGACCCAAAAAACCATTTGCAAACGTTTGAAAGACATGGGCATGATTTTAAAGGTCGGAAGATGGGTGCCGCATGAACTGACTGAAAGGCAGCAAGAGAACCGAAAAACCACTTGTGAAATGCTGCTCTCCCGGTTCAAAAGGAAGTCTTTTTTGCATCGAATCGTTACGGGTGTATTTCTCCAATCCCAAGCGTAAACGATCGTATGGTCCGCCCGGCCACAAGCCAAAATCAACGGCCAAACCAAATCGCTTCGGCCGCAAGGCAATGCTGTGTGTTTTCTGGGATCAGCATGGTATGATTTGGTACGAGCTATTAAAACCAGGTGAAACAGTTGACGGTGCACGCTACCAACGACAATTGGCCGATTTGAACAGCGCTATACACCGAAAACGCCCAGAATATGCCGATCGGCGTCACAAAGTAATTTTTCTTGATGACAATGCACCACCACATCGAACAAGAGCGACCCGGGAATTGGTGGAGACGTACGATTGGGAACCGCTGGTGCATGCGGCTTACTCACCAGACTTGGCGCCTTCCGATTATCATTTGTTTGCATCGATGGGCCACGCACTTTCCGAGCAGCGCTTCAATTCTCACGAAGAAGCCAAAAAATGGCTCGATGATTGGTTTGCGGCCAAAGACGGCCAATTTCTTTGGCGCAGCATTCACAAATTGCCTGAGAGATGGGTAAAATGTGTCGCTAGCGATGGCTATTATTTTGAAGATTAAATTTGTAACCATTTTTTGTTAATAAACGTTTAAAATTGAAAAAAAAGTCTCATTTCATAGGTATACACCTGGTACTCTGTGTCACAGAATCGTAAAAGGAAAGACAAGGTGCGACAAAGATAGATGAATACATTTTTATATGGTCTGGAGTACAGAAGTCAGAAAGGGCAAAAGCAGAAGTAGCTATACTAATCAAGAAAAAGTAAACATATACGATATACAATATGTCTCGGACAGACACTTAAAAGTAATAATAGAAATACGCGGAAAAGAATATGCTACTATAACCGCCTATTCACCAACAAATAATGCTCTATATGAAACAAAAGAAGAATTCTATAATACTTTAAATGAAATGATCAACAATTAATAATAGCTGGAGATATATAGAAGAATAGGAAGATGAACTAATGATGAAGTAGTTGGCAAACATGAAGAAGACAATGGACAAAGATTAATTATTAAATGGAAACAACACGCCTTAAGAATCAACAATACATTCTACGCCTACAAAAATATCCACCGGTACACTTGGGAAAGAACATCATTGAACCAAAACTCAGTAATAGATTACATAATAACTAAACAGAACGGCAATTTAAAAATATTAGATACAAGGGTAAAACGAGGATCCAATTGTGGATTTGATCGTTATTTATTAATAGCAAAAATTGTATGTATAAACAAAACACATGTAAAAAAACAATAAAGAAAACAGTGCAAACAAAAACCCAAAAAAACTCGAACAAGTCCGGTACAATCTGCATCTATTACAGGAAAAAAGTATTAGAAATCTATATACTATCATTATGATAACATAATGAAATTTATTCATTAAGCAGCGTATGAAGCCGTATGAGAAATGATATATTCAAATAGAAAAAATCATCTATGGTGGAATGAAGAAATACAAGAACTGATAAAGCGAAAAAAGTAGTCGTATCACAGATGGTTAACAAATAGAACAAGAAGACAATGAGAGCAATTTAAAGTAATTAGACGAGAAGTGAACAATAAAGTGAGAGAAGAGAGGAATAACAGGTGGAAAAGTAAATGCATAGAAATTGATAGTTTGATAAGTGGGGCTTAAGCGACTGAGGTGTGGAGATGCATTAGAGGTATGAAAAATAATAGAACTATGGGAATAAAGAGTGGTTTTACAGACGAAGAATGGAATATACACTTCGAAGATCTATTTAAAAAAAAAGAGAATACTTCAAAGGAAATTCAGAAGAAATTAACGAGAAGGGCTATTGTAACATTACAATAGAAGAAGATGAAATATGTAAAGTAATACTTTCCCTGCAAAATGGAAGAGCTCCAGGGCCAGGAGGAATAAGTGCTAGGTTAATTAAGAATGGAGGTTTGACATTATATGATAGACTAAAATCATTGATAAATATCTGTATAGCGCAATATACAGTTCCACATATAATAACACTACACAAAAAAGGAAGCATCACAAGTACGCTAAGTAGACTGTTTAGAAAAATTATAAATTACAAATTAAAACCGAATGTTGTAAAACAAAATTAGTGAGGAACAAAGTGGATTTATTTCATGTATTGATAATCTGTTTATATTACATCAGTTAACCAAAAAACAAAGAGAAGAAGGAGAAGAAACTCATCTGGTTTTTATAGACCTGGAAAAGGCATAGGATAGTATTCCACGGAAGAAATTATGGGAGTACTACAAACAGTATAAACAAAGCCTAAGATAGCAAACATCATAAAAGAACAATACAAAGAAAATATATGTAGAATAAAGCAGGATAGCTACCTGTCTTCTCTAATAACAACTTCAAAGAGACTCAGGCAGGGTGTCTCTCTTTCCTCAATTCTATTTAGTTTATATCTGAAATGTGCACTAAAAGACTGGAAGAGAAGGGTGCAAGGAATGAAAGTACCTATAAATGAAAATTACGTGTATAATTTACATTTTGCTGATGACCAGGTGGTTATAACACAAAATGCCTACGACAGTGAATTCATGATTAGAAGATTAAGTAAAGCATACGAAGAATGGGGACTAAATATTAACTTTGACAAAACAGAGTATCTGGTTGTGAACTCTGATGCCTACTTCAACATATTAATCGACGACAACATACAAGTAAGACAAATAATAGAATTTAAGTATTTGGAGCCCATTATAACGAAAGAACTATAAAAACTAGAATAGAACAAAGTAGAAAAATAATTGGATCGTTAAATTCAATATGGTGGAATAATTACATTACAAGGGAAACAAAAAAGCGTATAGGTGTACTGCTTTGGTAGAATCGGTTCTGGCTCGGACGTTTAGACAATGAATGATGAAATGAAGAAAAGAGTGACAGCAGTAGAAACGGATTATCTAAGAAGAAGCGCAGGAATATCCAGACTAGAAGGGATAAGGAATAAAGAAGTGAAAAGACAAATAGAAGCACACTCCACGATTATTGATAGAATAGAATGCCAAAGTTTAAAATGGTTTTGGCACCTTTTACGAATAAATAGGAACAGATTTCTAGCTAGAATGTTAAAATGGTATCCGCCAAAAAAACGCAAAAAAGGAAGACCACGAAGGTCATGGAATAATGAAGTCAGGATAAGGATGGAAGACAGGAGTCTAACAGAAGAAGATGCATAATATGTATAAAGAGATGGAGAGATAATACAGGAAGACGGCAATAGCTGTATAAACCTAAAATACTGTATATATAAAGCACAAACGCTAAACAAAGGGCACTTTTGCAGCCGCTAATTCTTTTTAATTCTTTATCTAGGTATTCGAAGAATACACGTCCAAAAAGAGCTAAGCCTTTTTTTACTAATATCACTTTATGGTAGCATTTTCAATGTACTTTATGATTGCATATAGAGAGATATCCAAAACGAACACAGTGCTATAATGATTTTCAGTCTTTTTAGATAAATACATTTAAGACACACCAGGTTTCAAACTTACTTTTTCGTTTTCTCGCAAAATAACCTTTATGACATCGCACTTTTTAGAGGTGTGTCCTTCATTTGTTTTTATAACACAATTAACACCAGTAGAAAAGTAAATACGTTTTTGAATCTATAAAAAATTGAAAAATTTCAACACGCCTCCAGCGAGGTGATACAGCCGATACCGACTGAACAGTCAGTTACTGATTCTGGGTAGCTCTTTAATATGATGAATATCTGTTGAACAACTGCATGCTGATGAAGCTTCGGATTAATAATAAACGTGGTTCATTCTTCTAATGAACAGCAGTTGTTTATACAATTTTTAAACTTATTGTTCATAAAACCATATTTTATAAAATAGTGGAAGAAGGTTCTACATTTAAAGAATGAATTTAATACAATTAATGTACAACTTCCCTACTATTATTAAAATCGCCGATATTTTAATCAATAATTCATAACAATAATAAATTTCTGTTCATAGGTTTAATAAATACACTTTCATTAAAATTCTCCAGAATTTGTGTGTTAACTAAAAAAATCTCTTTATGGTTTAAGACAGTACCAAGATGCTAAAGCAATGAATCACATAAGTTTTTAACAGAATTGTAATTTTCAAGTTCTAATGTTGTACATGTTGGTATATTTCAAAAAGAAGTTATTTACTGATTTACATTGATCATCTAATTTTGACCTCGAGTTCTAGAAACAAAACTTGCGATATAAAACCAAGATTGATGGAGAAATTGAGATGAAAGATTGTGCAAATGACAGCATTATGAAATTCTTGCAATTGAAAATTCACAGAAATAATAACTCAATAACTCAAAAAGAATTAAATGATAAAATTATAAATCACTATAACATGAATGATGCTAAATCAGCTATTGTATCAATAAAACCAAAAAAAAGAATTTAAATATTTCACATTATAAGCATTTGATTAGTTTTTTAATATACAGTGCGTCCATTTTAAATGACCTACATGAGGATATTGGAAACGGTAATAGATACAAGGTTGCTTAAATAGGAAAAGTGTTTCGTATTTGTGTGCCAATGAATAATCCATGGTTATATTGACAAATATCTGCTTCGTTTCCAAATAAAGGTTGTCCTAAACTTGTATGATCTTTTTGATATTGTTACAGGAGGACAAGAAGAACTAGTGTTAAGTGATTCAAATGATCAAGAAAATATCGATAATTATAAAAAATATGAAAATTGGAAGAAAGCAGACGCAAGCGAAAAAATTATTATTATTATTATTATTATTGTAACAACGTTGGAGCGGAAAGCCATGTGTCATATTATTGTGAAACGCCCCATGGTATATGAAATAAATTAGTAGGGATCTACAAACAGAAATCTAATTCTAGTTTACACCTTCTTAGGAAGAAATGTTGTGATTATATCAAAGATTCCAAGATATCATTGCAAGGTCTTTCAATTTAGTTGAATCAAATAGGAGAAAAGATATCTGAATCCACGCTTTTGACAAAAATACTAATAACCCCTCCTTTAAATTAAATAGTTTTTATTTAACATTTCACTAAAGAGGAATTAACAAAAGTATTATTATCAAAACACAAATATAGGTGACTGATGAGGACTCAGATTAACAAATAAAAAAATTCTTCCATAGAAGCTGAATTGGAAAAGGTTCCTATTACAGCTGCGGCGTTTCCCTTTTAAATTGCAATACTAATCCTTTGCTTGATAAAGGCTTTAGGTCTTTGCTCCCCTGTCTTTTGTGTGATGATTTTACCAATAATGCTGATGATTTCGAGTGCTTTTTTATTCCAATGTCTAAATGTCTCTACTGAGAATGAGATAAAGATGTGTTCCATGATGTGCTTGTAGTTAAATTTCTTATTCATAGCTGCTCTTTCCGTAACAGCACCTGCAGTTTTTGAAGAAAAGGACAAGTTTGGGGCTGCAAGAGTGGCGAAGCAAGTAGCATCCTAGACTAAAGGTTGACCATTCGCCAATTGCATTAAGGCTATTTCGTCAGGTCGTTTTCCATCTTCGCGTAATCAACCAACAGGTTCTGAGATAGATGATACACCAGCCAACGAAATTCAAAATTTCATTCAACTCTAAAGTTGAATTTACATGATAGTCAATGTGTCCTTCTAGAATTCACAGTAAGACCGCATCGTAACGTGTGGGGATGGCGTATCTTGCTTCCCAATCTTAAAGCTATAGCGATTCTAAAACAATTGTCCAAAAAGGTGCCCACGAATCTAGAAAGGAGTACATGAAGCCATGAAGAATACTCCTTTTTCGATAAAGCTTCATAAGTCTTCATCGGTGTGGAATACTAGGTTATTTATTGCTTTAAATTATAATCATCTCTTCAATACAAGATTATTGACGGAAGATTGCAGATTGACAGTTCAAGAAGATAGTATTCAAGTGCGAATTAAAGACATTTCAGCTTCAACCTCTACGAAAGATTGAAGTCAGAATACTAATACATGTAGGTTCAGAATACCAGGCAACTGTCAGTATTGTAAGAAGCCAAGCACTCACTAAACAAAGGTAGATTTAGAATAGAAAATAAAACATCCGGGAATGCAAAGCATAACCACAATGAACTCCGTTTTGTTACTATTTTTAAATTTTGGCGACCATTTTGACCATGTTTCCGAAGAGTTATCAAAAACAAAGACACAGCGCTGTCTTTAGTTTTTTAAGTAAAATCCAAATCTAAAGTCAAAATTCCAAAATTTAAAAAAATGCGAACAGACAGGCTTCGCAAATTCAGTAACGACTCCTTCAGAGTTTGTTGAAAAAGAAAATGAAGAACGAGAAGAAATGAGAAATAAGGATAAAAAAGGTGCATTTGTGGTAGAAAATCTGTCAGAAATTGATGTAGATGAATCAGACGCTTGGTATGTCTATTCTTGAGCAAGTGGCCATATGTCAAATCAACTTCATAAGTTTAAACTTTTAGAGAATACAAAAAAATTTTAAAGTTCATACATGTTAGAATTGAAGATAGCTCATTGCATGCAGACCAGGTGATATTCGTATGTATTCTTATGTAGACAAAAAATTCTTAAAAGATACTTGTCTATAGATAAAACTAAATTTGTTTTCAACTGAATCTGCCATGGAGAATGTCTACACATAATATCTAATGAAAGCAGATATGAATCCATCTGGGATAACCAGATTGTTGCAGTGAGAGTAAGAAAAATCAGAGTATAGACATATGATAAGCCATGTACTAACATAGGCACTAATAGTTATTTACGCAATGAGTGGGATACACACATTATTATCGCACCCACATAGAAATTGAGCAAACGAAGGCGTTAGCCCGAGTTTTGCGTAACCGTGTGCGTACCATAATAGTGTATCCCATGAATTGTGTACAAAATTTTATGTAGAACCGTTGAATTTTTTGCAAATGAAACCATTTTTGCTGCTCTTAATCATGGACTAACTACTTTCGATCAAAATTTTGTGAATAATAATTCAAAGTAGCAGCTGAGTCTCATTGTTCAAAATAATAGCAACGTACTTAGCAACAGTGTAAACAATAAACAAATTTTGCTTGCGATTTGAAAATATTATTGCACGCGAGCGGTAATGTAAATGTTACTGCACGCGTGCGGTAATCTGAAACATTACGTTATCCCAGTAAGTGCGATTTACAAGATATATCTCACGGTTGTACATAAAAGTACATTCAAAGTTTGGTATGTGTTATGTTGTCAGTTTTTGCTGTTCGTATTGCTTTTTAGTTACTGTTGACAGTTGTCAGTCAAGTTTTTCTGGTCCTCCTCTCACTGCCAGTCGTGTGTATAATTACTGAACATTTAACTGCACGGTTTATTAAATATTAATTGTAACTCAGTTTTTTAATAATCTTCTTTATTGTAGTCATAAAAGACATAAGAGTAGGAACGTTTGTCACATCAAAATGTCACTCAAATACGTAAGATTTTAAATTCATTTTGAATAGAATACGAGGATATGAATAATGTTTTCCGTGATGACTGTGTTATTGAAAAATAGCGTCATTTACCATTTTCTAGAGTGAAACACAGGTAACAAGAGCAGATATGTGGACCCATAGAGGAGACATCACATTGAGGTATTTTATACTTTTTAAGGGCCAATACAATAATCTTTAAAAGGTATATTTTATGTTGTTCTATATTCATTTATGCATGTTTCTATTTTAATTAAAAATAATATAGCAATTTAAGCTAAATCAAGATATTATTGAAAGGTTTTTTAATATATCGTAAATAAAGAAGTCAAATATAATACATAAAGATAATATACCTAGTATTTTTTTCATAATATAAATATATCACATGGTGTCTGGTAGTATAAATTTAAAAAAAAATGGATTGTTAAACCCGTTAGGTTCTATGCTTTATTCTAGAAATAACCATTTACACTTCTACTACTTGTCTACTGCTTTTGTTGTACTTTTTCTGGGTGTCGCTGCACCCGCTTGTATTACCACCCTGCTATTATTTATTGATAATTAAGTTCCTGAAGTGAACATGGATGTTCCTGGTCCAGAAATATTACAATTTCAAGACACAGATCTCTACTTATGATGCCAAAGTGGAAGCAAAAATTTAATATTTACATGAAGGACTTGAAAAAGAATAATTGAGATGAATTCGATAAATCAAGTAAGATTTGCTGTACCACTAAGTTTTTTGGGCAAAGCGGGTATTGACATTTATAATACTTTTGATGTCGATGACAATAAGATGACGTTATCAGAAATTATTTCGTTATTTGATGAGTGTTATGTACCAAAAGCTAATGTATCTGTTGAAATGTTTAAGTTTAATAACCTGCAGCAGAAGCCTGGACAGTCAGTACAACAGTACCTGATGGAATTAAAAACCCAAGCAGCGCTGTGTCAATTCGAATGCGAAGATTGTAAGAAATCTTATGAGGATAGAATGATTCGAGACGATTAATACTCTCAGTGAATGATAAGGGACTTCAACAGTAGTTTTTAAGAGAAAGAAGGCCAGATTTGAATAAAATTATAAATATTAGCAGGGCTGTTGAGACAAGTGAACAGATTTCAGAAGAATTGGCATCTAAATCATCGCAAGTATTTAACAAGAATTCACAAGATGTAGAAGACATTGATGAAGTTAGTAAAATATTAAAAGGTAAAAGTAAAATGGCTAAAGGTAAAAGAAATACTAGTGATAAAGATAAAAGAATCAATAATAGTAACAGTGTTTATGTTTGTTGTGATACTAAGCATGAGCCCAGGTCGTGTCCATCTTACGGCAAATCTTGTAACTTTTATGAAGCTAAAAACCATTTTAAAATTGAATATTTTAAAAGACACTCAATTAATAAAAATAAAAAAACGTGTGTATGACATTAATCATTGTGATTCAAAAGATAGTTGAGTTACTGAATCAGAAGAATTGTATCTTTTCTTTAATTTTTAATTTAATAATAAAGTATCAAAGTGGACCCATAAGATTGTGGAATTTCACAGTAACGTTAATACAGATTTAATACGTAGTGTAGATCTGCAGTAACATTTCTGTATTTGGTGTCTGCCATCGCGTCGCAGATTACATTACGTACCGGGAAGGATAAAACCCAACCCAACTATGATCTGTTATTAGTGGCTAAGTGGAAAATCGCGGTACATTGCTACACGTTTAAGTAGTAAGGACTAAAGGTAAATGTAAGAACAGAATATGTGACTCCTGTCGTTCAAAAGGAGGAAATTAGTCTCAATAGGTCTATAATCTGAATTTCAGACATTCATGTGATGTAAAGTGCTTTGGTGTTATCTTACACATTAATCTCAACAGTCATTCTAATTCTTTCCACTAAAAGTAAAAAGAAGCTGAGTCTGTGACTCGATTAAGTTTCTCGTAGTAGTTCATTGACTCCTAATTGAACGATACCAATACCTTAGCTCAGACTGGCAAAACAAATTTCTTGTACTAAAGCCGACTGTTGCCTTCTTTTAAATGTCAGTACATCCATTGCTGATTTAACTTTGAGTACTTTTGCATGGAACAAACTAAGCTTTCGGAATTAATGTAGGAAATAATGGTCATTAAAAATCCTTGAAAAACCACAGATTAGTTGTTTTACACTAGCAAAAATCCATGGAAGATTTCAGAACAATTCAAGAACATAATAATAAAAGGTGTTGATGGAATATTTTAAAATTATGGTTATTCAACGAAACTTTGATCCTATTAAAAAGAGGCGCAAAAGACGTGTCAGATCTTTTTATAAAAAAGAAAGAAAGTAAAGACGTTTCAAATAGAAAGCTGTTTTTTATAAAACAAGTCTAAATTAAAGTGGTATGGAAAAAGGTCTCTTTTTAGTCTCTATATATAGATTAACTAAACGTTCCAAATGTATAAAAAGTAAAGACAACAAAAAGAAAAACCTGACCTTTGATAACCACAGGAAAAAAACTACTCCGAGTTTTTTAGAAGCCAAAGGTCCCAATAAACTAATAAATTAATAATTGTTTAGATATTGATGATTTGTAAAAATGCATACAAATTATGTTGACAAAACTTAACAAAGAAAAAACATGTACCATTTTACCTTTTACATTTGCGGTTAAGATTTTATCTTAATTATATTTTAAATATCAAAATCGTTTCCTCTTAAAAATATTTATAATGTCATAAAAGTACCGCATCACATGCGCGACCTTTTTCAACTTAATATACAAAACTACATTTAAATTAGCAAAATCATAGCAGCATAAAAAAGGAAGTGAGTTACATAAGTAATACTTTAAAGATCTCGTCTATAGTGATCAATCTATAAATTAAAAAAGAAAAAAGCGAGAAAAACCGCAAAAACGGGTATTTATCGTTGGATATTTTATTATACAATGTCAACAATTATTTACAAAAAGACTTGACAGTTTGTAATTTAATTTAGTAAATGAATATCACATGAGAAAATTATTGATATTAACGGTTTTTTCCAGTTTACTACTTTTTGTTAAAAACACTTAAATAATTTACTTTGACTTTTTACACCTTGCTCAAAACCACAGTATAAAACAAATACGAAGAAAAAGAACCTTAAAACGTAAACCTCTAAACAAATAATAGTGCTGTATTATATTCATTTTGGTTGCAGTGAGATTTATTAATTAACACTTAATTTCAATATTAACAGTCCATTTGTATATTATTCAATACCAATTTTTTAGCGGACGATGACTCTGTAAATAACCCACATTGTCTTGGGTAAACAATGGATCCCTTCCACACACATCAACGCAGGCATTTTTCAAGGAGATTATCCTTAATCAATCAAAATGTAGATACAAGACTAAAACAGGAAAAACGAAGATAAGCATAACCCACTTGTTATACATGAATGATCTCATGTTGTTTTCAGGATCCGTGACAAAACTGCAGAGTCTCATTGAAACACTTAGCGATGATACAGGCATGACGTTGGAAATCCAAAAGTATACAAAAATGAGAAGTAGAAATAGAACGTAGAGAAAAAGATAAGAACAACGTAGAGCAAACCAATTAACTAACACAGTAAATTAAGGAAAAAAATATTAAAAGAAAGGTACTAGGTAGTACTAAAATAGGAATTAAACTAGTAATAAGATAAAAGCGATGAACTAAATGATTATAACCATATTCTACATACGCATCAACATGCTTTTGTAAAAAATTGTGTATAACTAGAGCTGCTGGTAGAAGAGGCTTATTAAGATACTTATGTAAATGTAAAAACCAGATAAAATTAACTCACTTGTTTATGCAGCCCTATAAATACTCAGTCGATTGCATTTGATTTTTTATTTATCTTATATTCTTTTGTGACTTTCGCTATTCAAGATAAACTGCAAGCAAGTAAATCATTACATCAAGTAAGATTCTGTTTCAAGCATTGAACTAGTGTGAATTCACATCATTTCAACATTTTGGATTAATAAGATATTTACTTATATTTTGTAAATTGCATGGTTGATTTAAAAGTTAGTTTTTCCCGCTTTTACGAATGATTATATGCAACTATATGTAACTCAGATTCAACGTTAAACAAATTGACGATGAATTACAAAAGTTTGATACTTTGTTTCTGCATTTGCCAGATTATGTTATGAATTAATGATTAATATTTGGGATCTTTCGATTAATAAGAGTAAGACATTTTAGTGTAATTGTTATAGATTAGAGCAGCTGTATATTAATTCTATTCTAAATAAATTAATTGTCATTCCGGTCTACAACCTAATATTCTTAAAGCTGGGAGGTACACCTTTTTCCTGAGGCTCTTGTTCCTGGAATTTTTCCTTCAACCTGTCCTTTTCGCTGTGCATGATATTCTTAGCATCCTTACTGCGTTATTTCATTAATCCTCGAGGTTTCAACTCTACAGAACAGAGTTGCAAGAATGTAGCATCTTAAGACTCTTCTCTTAGCGTGATGTTAAGTTTCATGTTGCACAGCACTTGTCTCATTTTGTTGAAAATGCTGCGTGCGAATCTCTACAGAATGATCTCATTTATCGTTTCTAGTGCAACTTAGATATGTGTACTTTTTACATTCTCCGGTTGTATGTTGCTAATTAGCAGCTCTATGTATCTGTCGTCCTCTTTACTAATAACCATAATTCTTGTTTTTTTCATATTTAATTTCATTTCGTAGTTTTCGCTGACATCATTGACTCGGTTCATTATTTGTTGTAGACCTTTTTGGCTGTCTGCGAGTACTATCACATTATCATCTGGGTATCTGAGGCTACTGATGCATTCTCTGTTGATGACAATTCCTTTCTGAATGTTTTATAAAGCTTATTTGGGGATCTTTTTGGAGTATATGTTGAGAAGAACTGGCGACAGTATACATCCTGGGCGGAGTTTTGACTGAATTGGGATTTTTCTTAAAATTTCTAGATTATATACTACGTTTTCTATTAAATTTATGTTTTGATCATGAATTCCAAATAACCCAAGGATTTCAATTACTTAATTTCCCATGTTCAACTCGGTCAAATGCTTTTCCAGAATCGATGAAACAAAGAAACACGTCGCGGTTGAAATTATGACATCCTTCTGTTAGCACCTGTATTCCGAATAAAGCCTCTCTTCTGTCAAGTTCAGCTCTAGACCGGAACTACGTCTCTCCATTTTCTCTTATAGTTTTTTATTATACAAGCAAAACTTTTCGATCAAAATTTAAATTTCGACTATTCTTGTGATTCTGAGCAACTATTTTAAATAACTTCTTTTTATAAAACTAGGTCTACTATTATTTTTCCAATTGTCCATATTTTTTTGTCGCAATAGATAAGTAATATACGAGGGTCGTTTGAAAAGTCCGTGCAAAAATAAAAACTACTTAATTGTTTGGGGTAAACCTTTTTTATTTTTCAACATAGTCTCCTTTTAGGCTTATACACTTTGTCCAACGCTGCTCTAGTTTGTTGATCCCTTCTGAATAATAGGATTTGTCCAAGTCTGAAAAATAACCATTCGTTCCTGCAATCACCTCCTCGTTTGAATAAAATCTTTTTCCCGCCAGATATTTCTTCAAATTGGGGAACAAATAGTAGTCCGAGGGAGCCAAGTCTGGAGAATAGGGGGGATGTGAAACTAGTTGAAACCCTATTTCCATTAATTTTGCGACCACAACTGCTGAGGCGTGAGCTGGTGCGTTGTCGTGATGGAAAAGGACTTTTTTGTGGGCCAATCGTGGGCGTTTTTCTTGCAGCTCGGTTTTTAAACGGTCCAATAACGATGAATAATATGCACCTGTAATAGTTTTACCCTTTTGCAGATAGTCGATGAGGATTATTTCTTGCGAATCCCAAAAGACAGTCGCCATAATCTTTCCGGCCGAAGGAACGGTCTTCGCCTTTTTGGCGCAGATTCTCCCTTGGTAACCCATTGTTTAGATTGTTCTTTGGTCTCAGGAGTGTTGTGATGTATCCATGTTTCATTCACAGTGACGAAACGACGTTTAAAGTCCTGCCGATTCTTCTGGAACAGCTGCAAACCGTCCTTGCAACACTTCACACGATTTCGTTTTTGGTCAAGCGTGAGCAATCGCGGCACCCATCTTGCGGATAGCTTTGTCATGTCCAAATGTTGATGCAAAATATTATGTACCCGTTCATTCGAAATGCCTACAGCACTAGCAATCCCACGCACCTTCACTCTTCTGTCATCCATCACCATATCATGGATTTTATCAATGATTTCTGGAGTAGTAACCTCAACAGAGCGTCCATAACGTTCAGCGTCACTTGTGCCCATATGGCCACTCCGAAAATTTTGAAACCACTTATAAACTGTTCTAATCGAAGGTGCAGAGTCACCATAATGTTTATCAAACTTCTCTTTAGTCTCCTAAGGCGTTTTGCCTTTCATAAAGTAATGTTTAATCAACACACGAAATTCTTTTTCGTTCATTTTTTGAAAATCACTCGACTTCCTCGATTCAAACGAATGCCAAACACAAAGAAATAGACCGATCTGGCTGAAACTTGATGTGTGTTCTTCCAAGAGATGCTACTAACTAAACATAACCTCGATATGCGCCAGTAGTGCCATCTCTCTGACTTTGCACGGACTTTTCAAACGACCCTCATAAGAATTTAAAAATTCCATAAATAACGCTTTTAAAAAGTAGTATATTTGACAAAAATTTGAAATCAATCAGAAAACAAATAAGGAAGATGCAGAGGTATGAAGTTGAGAAATGAAAGACACTGTATAGGGCTATGTATTACTTATAGGAAAAGTTTAAGTATTTGGTTAGCTCATTATCATTAGATAGTAATTCTGTGATCTCGAAAACGTAAAGACTAGATGACTATTGGCAAAACATAAATTAATCAATAATCACATTACTGTAAAACATCTGCACAATAAATCAATTCGTAACTTCCTACGTAAAATCTTAATAAAAGCTGGTATCAGTTATATCCATCATAAACTAGACCAAATGAACCATAGTCTCTCTCTGGAATCTGTATCTCAAGGAATCAAGTCTTGGAAGTCTAAAGAATCTCGTAGCAGACATCCCGGCAAACTGGAAACTACAGACAAAGACATGTCTTGTAACTAACACATCGTTCAATAAGTCCCGAGACTAGCCCAGAGATGGTGCTAGTAGTACCAAACTAGCCACGTTTCCCTAGAGTGCGAACCTTCACATGAAACGTGTAAAAATTTCACGTCGATTGGACCACAAACAGCAGAGTTATCGAGGTTAG